>FR990028.1:8043240-8349861 GCA_905404135.1 Hesperia comma | reverse complement strand
AGATTGGAAGTGAAGTCTTAAGTTAGTTACAAATTCAAGATCATTCAAATTAATTTCACGATATATTGATTGGGTTCATTCAATTAAAATTATTTTTCAAATATTCGGTAGGAAATATTCGGTTCGTTCAGATTTACATTTCTAGTAAGCCGTCACTTTTAAAAACATTTTATGTAACATACTAACATTAACAGATATATCTTAATAGAATTTAGATCTCTTATTCGAAAAAACTAGGTAGTAAAACTCGTAGAGGACTGGAATATCGATAAATGCTTAACAAGTTGAGGCCCAGTGTAAAAAGTGATCAGAGTAGTATCGTTCTACTTCTTAATAGTTTTATGAGTCTTAAAGGTAATGTTCAATGGAGTTAGACCTCGGTCTCCCTTTTTACCAGATACAAGCATGATATATGTACTAAAAAGGATTCAACAAAAAAAAAACTATATACCTAAGCGTTTAATTATTTTATATCACCCAACATTTGTTCGTTTAAGAATAAAAAAAACATATTTGGCCTGTTTACGCCGTGTATGTTTAGTTCAGTCCAATTTCATGAGAAACATTTATTGTCGTAGAAGTCAGCTCTGGCGATATTTTATTACGTATTATTGTAAGTTGCTCTTTCGACTATTAGTTACAACTTCGATTTACTGTACATTTATGTAATGTAGCTTACATTTTATTAGCAAAAGTAATTTTTCACTTCAAAGAGAGCATGCAGCACCACTTCCGTTGCTGCTCATGACAATTTTTACCGACCGAATTTTACCTACCGGCGTTGGAAGGTTTTCGGCCTAATTCAGTCACAAATGAGTTCCAATCGTCGAGGACTAAGATAAAGAACTGTGTCCGAAAATATAATTCAAATATTTTTCATATTCTTAAAAGTAAGTTCTTCGTTAAAAAAAATATTTCTGTTCCTGATTACTATAGTTTTCATTAGGTATATTATATTAATAATATCATTACATTACAGAACACTGTAATATGTTTTAATCTTTAAGTATCCTCCTAAAGCCGATTACCTTAGTATGGAAAAAGTTTTAGTTATAATAATTATAATGATAAAGGAATTTATTGGCTCGAATTTCAGGAAAAATCATAATTATATCATAATCATTTTGAAATGCCTATGAAAACCGGAAGAAAGACATAGCCTCCAGAACCAGATATTCGTGACAATAGACAATAATAGTCAGTTGAATTCATTATTTACACGACATAATTTATAGTGTGAGTATAAGTGCTGTAACAATAATTTATACTGAAAACATTTGGAATATCCATTATTTCATTTTAAAATTGCTATGCCGAATCGCAAATAGCTGCGGAACTCGGTCAAGTCACAATTGGCAACATTTCCTGTTTCGAATCAACAATACCGAATCCGTTATTAACTTTGCTTGGTAGTTAGCCGGCTTCAAAAGAGATGCTGTGTATTCATCTGTATTTAATCCTTATTTCTTTCCTGAATTTCAATTTTTCTAGTTGGAGTGAGTAATCATAATTTGTCTGTCAGTTTCAACTCGCCCTCAATTGAATTCGTTTGGTCTGCTGTGTTAATTTATCCCAATATATTTTCACTTTTTATACATTTTTAAATGGTTATTACAGCAGAATGGGCTATATCCTTTAATTTAGCACATTCCTTCATTGATTGACTTTGCATAAATTAATTAACAATAGAAGGAGATTATAAATGAGTTTACAGTTTTTAGGGTTAAAAAACAGAACTAATATATTAATACTCGTATGACTAACCAAAATAGCTATCTATTTAAATCAATTTTACTGAAATCCATTGGACGGAAATAAAATTTGGAAGATATAGTAACCCATGTTCAAACCATTTACCTATCAAAGCCTTACACTTCGTAATCCCATCGATATGTTACGTAGAATCCTTGCGGCTTCCTTCTAACCGGATCCTTTATCGCTAATGGATTTATCCCAAACTGCAGGATGAAATCATGTAATGTTATTTTTGAATGTTTTTCCTTGTACTCCGTGAAAACGAAAATCAGGCATTATAACCATAGAAATCATCCAAACATTTATTTAATCAAGTAAATAACTCCCAAGCATTTTCTTTTACCTATGTAATTAAAATATAAGTATCTCTTCTTAAAATAAATTGTGCTATGCAATAGAATGAAGAATTCGGATAATATTGCTACGATTTAATATGGATATGACGGATTGTCGGTATTCATTATTTTTATTTTCTAAGGTAGATCTGTAATTCTTTATACCTGTCGCAAAACTTTTCAAGGTCAATGTGTCAGTACTTCTTCGTGATAGCAATGAAACCTTCAAACGCAAGCAAGCAATTTGAACCCTTTTTCAACGGACGGCAATAGCGTAGATTTGGGATATAAAGATGGCACCGAATTTTCTGATGCCTATCCTGCGAAGCGTTGTCACCCAACACATTCAATCTTATTTGGAAGCTGTCCGTGTTTCCTGCAAATATGGGCCACATCTGAAAATTATGGCTTTGTTTTCGTCTGTTCCTCACACTCCCATAAATAGTTCATCCAATAAATTGATCGTACCTTACTTGCCAAATTTTCTTATTCAGCTAGTACCTAATCTAATTTTTGTTCGTTGAGAATTACAAAGTTTGTTAGCTTGTCTTATTTAGCTTATCTTTGCGTTTTATTCGAACAAAGTTCTGATTGCAGCCTAGCTTCTTGATAACGCTCAGTTGGTTGCTCGGGGTAAACTTTTTTTAAAGTTTAAACAAATTTTGAGTGCATTATTCTTAGCAATAAATTACCTTTTGGTAGAGAATTATACGAATCGAAGTAAGACATTTATTTCAAACGCAACATTGGTTATTGGGTATCACAAGTTAAGACATAAGAACGGATGCCAATAATATTACGAGAGAAGTAACATATGTGTCGCCGAATGATTCGTAAAGATTTTATGTAGGAGCCTATTATTATTGTCTTGCGTGACAAAGGCTTTCATATATTGTTCATTACACAATGCTGCAATGCGAACATTTTATCACAAGTTTTTTCTAGGTACTGTTTGCTTTCGTCGTTGAGAACATCAAACACCAATAATAAGTGAAAATCAATAAAATGGTAATAGCGCTATGACAAAACACTTTTAAATACTACGACATAAATATTTGTGTAATCATATAAGTATCCAAGAATATTTTAAATTAGAACAACTCTTACAAAGAATGTTAACTTAAGTTCTACATTTAATTACGATTAATTTACAGATTAATTTTGAATGGCATACTCCAATTAATTACTCACCAATCTTTTAAAATCACAAAAAATATGTAATGCGCTTGTTTAAATACGACAAACGATTACGTAAGTGATTAATGCCGCTCATGAACATCCGTAACAAAAGGACCACTAGCAATACCTATATTGCGGTTCGAGAAGAAAAGCATGGATCCATTTTTGAGGGTGTCCACATCAGCTCAATGTATGCGCTTACTACGCTTCTACTATTTCCAACGCGTTCTTCAATTTTATATTTTTGGTATAAATTGTTGTGAAAACTGTTTTGCAGTCAAATGCAAGGGGGAAGTTATGCAAAATTTTAACTTGACAATTTTTCAGTTGTCAACCCAGACGGTAGTAAATGCATATGAATCGTCTCGTAAGTATCGTCAAGTCGAACTTCTTGTCTGTGGAGTCAGTTCATAAGTTCTAGCTAGTTGGGTGCAAGGTCCCCGTGACGTCGGACTTGCGTTTTATCAGGTATAACTATATATTTATTTTACAAGGTGCTTCTTTTATTTTGGGGTAAAGTCAAAGTAAAGGGCAAAGTTAACTTTGTTGACCACTTCTAGCTACTCTGAAACTATTTAACCTTAGAAAAGTGAGGTTATCAGCTTGATACGTAGGTATGTATAAAGTGTTATTGGATCTTTTAAATAATGCACATAATATATTATACTATCTATTCGGGCTTACAAACACGCAATAAAACAATTTATTGATATGTGTATAATTTAGTATTAATTGTTTGTATGTTGAAAATGAAATTTGTTTGTCCAGGGTTTTCTCTTAAAATAGAGAACAAATTCAGGCCATTCTTTTTCTTTTGGCAAAATCGGTTTCGTAGTTATTATGATTCGACCAAAAAGGAGCTAACTCCATAGTGGTACGAGATAAGAGTGCTCAGTGAGATTTTCTTTACTGTATGGCTTAGCTGGCATCAGCCTCAAATAAAAATTGGAGGCCTCTACTTGTCCTTACTACATCCTTACTAATATTATAAATGTGAAAATGTGTTTGTTTGTTTGTGACGCTTTCACGTCGCAACAAAGCTATTATATGGTAAGGTTTATGTGTGTGGGGATAGTTAGGAGGGTGGAGGTGACGTAGGCTACTTTTTACCGCGGAAAAACATCCCATTCCCATGGGAAGATCGATGTTTTGTTAGTTGCTAGATATTTATTTTCGGAGTTGTTAATAGATGGCGTTAATAAAATTCATTTGCAAGTTCTGAATTACGCTATCAAATACTACATGTAATTTACTTAGGCAAATGTAATAGGCTACTTTAGCTCTGCCTCGAGAACTCCCCGCTCCGGCTGTATTCAGTGTACCGCCCGCCCGCTGGCACTATCCTGTTGGCTGATGTCCGCAAGTTGCTGGACTCGCCGACACCGGTGGTGGGCGCGGGCGACTGGAACTGCAAGCATCCGGGGTGGAATAGACTAGATGCCAACAGAAGTGGAAGGCTACTTTTTGATGCCGCTGAACAGCACGGCTACACTGTCGAGGGTGTTGCACACCGTTACCGCGGCTCTGAATAAGAGAGAACGCGTGTGTGCAGTATTCCTCGACATGGAAAAGGCGTTCGATCGTGTTTGGCACGACGGCTTTCTCTACAAGATCTCGCAGTCTTCGGCGCCCCGGAGTGCCGTTAAGGTGATCTCCAGTTTCCTCAAAAATAGAAACTTCAGAGTAGTGGTTGAAGACGCCGAATCCAGCGAGCGTCCGATCGCAGCCGGCGTCCCGCAAGGGAGTTGCCTGTCCCCGGTCTGCTACGCCTGCTACACCGACGACATCCCGGCGGCAGGGGGGCGTCGCTTGCCCTGTATGCCGATGACGTGGCGTACATCACCACGTCGCTGAATAGAACCCACGCCATCGTCAAGATGCAGCGTGCGCTTGATGCCCTCCCCGAATGGATCGCCGCGTGGAGACTGTCGGAGAATGTCGGGAAGACGCAGGCCGTGAACATAGGAGGATACCTCAACAGGCGGGACCCTACTCTGGAGCTTCACGGACAAGATATCCAATGGGCCCCACAGGCCAAATACCTGGGGGCAAAATCGACGGAAGACTCTCGATGAAGCCACAGGTTACGAAAGCCGTCGCGAATTCCAGAAGCGCGATGGCAGAAACCAGTGCTCTCCTCACCACCCGTCCACCGGACCGCTGGGCCTTCCCGCGCGACTTGCTGGTTGCGCGGGACGGGCCTAGCACTGACTGATACTGGGGCTTCGTAAGTCGTCGCCCGGCGCTGATCGGCTCCTGCTCGGCTTCCCACCAGCGGGATTCACCCGGTAGGGCCTCGATCGCCTGGGCGGCGCGAAGATGAACCCCATCCCGTTTAAGACTCTGTGGCCTGTAAAAAGGCCTCCACTCACCGGACTTGACCTATTAGTTAACCACAGATGGACAACCAAGGGCCTTAGGGCCCAACCCAAGGACCGGCCCGTTTTAACGGGCCGCGAGAGACACCCCCAAAGGGGAACTAACTGT
The DNA here is from genome assembly GCA_905404135.1 of Hesperia comma. Lineage (NCBI taxonomy): Eukaryota > Metazoa > Arthropoda > Insecta > Lepidoptera > Hesperiidae > Hesperia > Hesperia comma. The sequence continues at coordinate 8,344,105 of FR990028.1, read as the reverse complement.
CCCGAGGGCTCCACACACCTCAGAGAGGGTGGAGTAACGAGAGCGAGTAGTAGGCTACTTTTTAGCCTAAATTCCTACGGGAGCGGGACCTACGCGGCTGTTACTTACTTGTTCTCTAGTATTATTATAAATGCGAAAGTAACTCAGTCTGTCTGTTAAGCTTTAACGCCTGAATCACTTAATCGAATGGAATTTGGTAAAAGTTTAGAGTTAACCTTGGGAAAGAACATAGGAAATTTTTTATCCCGGAATTATGCCTAAACGGGGTGAAAAGGGGCAAGAGACATAATATTTTCGTAAATAGTCGGTACTCTCAACTTTACTTAAATTTTTGATTATTATTGAAATAACCGCCGTCAGTTCACCTTTCGAGTTTTTCGCACAATGGTGCATTAAATCATTATATTTTACCAATTTAAGCCGTGTAAGTATTGTTCGTACATAATGACACTGCATAAATTTTATCTTGGAACTTTACGTTTTGTTTTATTTCTTCTTCATAAACGACTTCATTTTTTCTTCATAAACGACTTTATTGCAATGTACATAAATGCACTTTAAAACGTTATTGTTGTTTACATTCAACGGATGGATATAATAGGACAAAAATTAATCCTACGCTAATTAAATGAGGTTTTCCTGTAGAGGCACCTAGTCAAGCATCAAATAGCGGCTTGATTGTTGACGTGTTAATATGCTGAATGGCTGTAAATTAATTAACAGATCGTCTGAGTAACGACGTAATTAATGTTTAAATTTTCAATGATTAATTAACTCTATAGCGTGTGCTTATTAATGCTTATTAGTGCTTATAATTTTCCAATGTACCAAGTCTACTAAAACAATGGAGTTGTCACAATTGAGTTAGCACAGTTGTCACGGGCGGCAGCGAAAGAGTCGTGCTGCATGTACTTTAACTCCATAAAAAGTTATATTTCAACCATGAATATACATATTACATATTAATGAATATTAGAGAGTACAGAAAACCCAAACTATCTATCACTGAGTTTGTTTTGTATACCTAACCTACATAATTACTACCTAAAACTATTCTGTAATATTACAGACGTGTTCCTCGTCTAACATAATTGCAATGAGAGCGTATATCACAGTAAAGCGCGCGTGTGACAGCCGAGGCTCGTTTATGCCTAGAGGGGGTCACGCGTTCAGATGTAGGAATAGGAAATTACCTGTGTAAACATCGCTGTACCCCAGGCCTGGTGCACCATACATACTTTGCAATTATAACTATTGTAATTCAAATCGTACCTACTTAGTCCTAATTTAACTATATTAGTGTCGGTAAAATGTAAACTTATATTCCGTTTATAATTTTCAGATGAGTAACTCACGCCCTTCAAGTCATTTGTTTAAAAAATATAAGTATATCAAATTTTAAGATACGTATTCAAAGTGAGCCATATTTTTATTTCACTTGTAGTCATAAATTTTTCATTACGAATTCAGTAATATATGTTTAAATTTTCAACAGAATGAATTTATTTGATTTCCCGCAAAATTCTAATTAAATGTTAAACTAGCCACCATCGTTCCTTTTTTCAATTAACCTCGAAGCGATAAGTAACAGATTTATTTATTTATTTTTATGTTATTATTTAAAATTGTTATGAGTATAAACACAACAAAAGAATTCCTTTGAATATAAATAAAAAAATGGACTTATAAAATTTAGTAACAAAAAGTAAAATAAATAAAATTGCGTGCAATACTTAAAAATCTAATAAGTTTTCATATTATTTTTTAATAACTTTCACGGAAGTTGTGTAGGGTAGTAACAAATGTTTTGCTCCTCTATAGACGAGTTTTTGACATTGTTATCGTACAAGCGCTGGTTTACCATAAATTCCCATCCAGTCTGTAAATCGCACCCAATCTTCGCCCACGGCAGGTTGAGTCATTATCAAATGGGCTGTGGGGTCGTCAATCAAATCCAATTAGGACAATTTATAACGCAATCAATCTGTATATCCTTTGACCTGGAAACACGAATCGTGACACAAATTTCGAAGTCAAAGATGAATTGGTTTTAGATAAATTGTTCATGAGAGAAACTTCATACAAAGTCGGACCCCAATTTTTACTTCTTAACGGGAAAGAGGGGGCGCTAACGTCACTTGAGGAAAGTTCACACAAAGTTTCAGGTGCATCCATAGAAGAAAAAAGTGGTTAAATTTATCCATCAATTCCTCTATCCATTGCTTTTTGGGGGGAGGGGATTCTGGATTCGTGCTCCTCTACACTCCCCAGGGAAAATATAATCCAATTTTCGACTTCGATAATTACATTCATTTTTAGCGACGTCTCACATTGCCAATCGTGGTAGTGTTAAATAGGAAGCTTTCTCAAGATTAGACCCTCAATTATTATATCGTCTAATGCAAAGCTTCTATTTCACGCGCGATCAATTTTATCGGCGGTGGAGACTCGGAAAGGTTGAAGGAATTGACCCAACATTTCCCTTTTTGCTCCAATATTACGATTGGGTAAAAGATTTGTCCAGTGTGAATTATACTTTGATGTGATAAATTTAAGCTAATACCTACTTGGAAATGCATGTTTTTTCTTACTTTCTCTGTTTGAATTAAAGTTTATAATTATTTTTAGTGATAAAACAGTTGGCGACAAAATAAGACTAGTGTCATTCACACTAGTTTATATGAGACTAGAAATCCGCTAAATGATATCATTATAGGTATTTCTTACAAATTGTTTAAAACTAGGCATTGTAATAAGCTTAGTGCCTCATATGCTAGCTAACGACACATACAGACAAACAAACATTATTCCATAGGAAAATAAAAAATTACGGAAAATAAAAAATAAAACTGATACATTGAGTTACGATTTTTGGCTCAGATATTTTGTTTGTTCATTCATTTGTAATTCAAAATATAGGTTTAATGGTTTAAACTTTGCTACCGGCTAAATTATAATAAAATAAGACGCCAAGTACTTCTTGGCGACTCATTTGAATACAAAATCAGTGTATTTGTTCTAATTCAGTCCAGGACGGCTACGCTATTTCTTTATTGCACAAAGGTTTGTGTGGTTTGAAGTCGCTTTCAGCAGTTTGCAATTTGCCAGATTTTGCAAACCTGTAAATAGACGGTCGCTTGGTAGTGTTTATTCAGTACGAATTGGTTCCGGCCTTTCTACGCATATTGCTTTTGTTTGTAAAGGTATAATAAATATTCCTTTATATTTATCTACTATAGTCAACGGTTTCCAGGGGTCACTTTTAAGATGTTATTGGATTGTAAAACGTGACCTTTTTAAGAAACTGGGAGGGCGGTATATTCTTATCTCTAAAGTATAAATAGGTATAAAGCACGGTTTATCGATTACCTAACTTGAATTCTCAGGTGATTTTTTATAATTCCTTTCAACAACTTACTGAATGACTGACAGACAACGCACAGCCGAAACTTCTGAACGAAAGAAGCTGAAATTTGGCATGTATGTTTTTGGGGAGTGTAGAGGAGCACTAAGAGAGAATTTTTCAAAATTCATCCCCTAAGTGGATAATTTGACCCACTTAGGGGATGAATTTTCACCCCTCTATTTAGAGGGGTGAAGTTTAAACGAATTTCACGCGGGCGAAGCCACTGGCGAAAGGTATTCTAAAATAAAGACAAATAATGCAACCACGATAATCGGATAAGAAATAAAAAAAAAAATTTCAAATACAACAAACATTAGTAGACGGATGGAGGTAAAGCTTGTTGCACAAATATTTTACTCTTTTCATCGCTATCTGTTTGAAAAGATAAGAAGAATAAACACGAAAATTTACCCGGAGATAAGCCTTGAAAATCCCATGGCCTTCCGTCGAACAACCTTCAAATAACAACGCATTGTTTCCTTTGTTCAAGGAAGCCCACTAAGTTGTTTCACCGAGAACGAGTGAATGAAAGCTGATTACATTTGGATTATACAACGTCGTAGTTTCCTTTTAAAATTATATTGAAAGCTTTGCTGGTTTTGCACTTTTATAATTTTACGGCATAGTTTTTGATGTAAAACGTCTATTGAAAAAAAATTGCCGTTAACAAAAAAAATTTGAAACGTAGGGTTAAAAGGTATAAGCTCGTTGTGCTGTAGGTAAGCTTGCTGTTATCTATTATACAAGCTAAGTGATAAAACTAAATACAGCACGATAGTCGCAGGTTGCCTACGCGATCGGCAACTTTGTTTACCTCTGTTACCGCGATTGTATCGCTAATGTCGCGATATAAATTTAAAAAAGTGTGTGATGCGATCTTTCTGAGTTTTTATCCTTGACGCCACGCCGCGCCGCGCCGCGCGTCCGTTACGCGTCAATACTGTATAGCTACAACACGGTCACGTGACAGATACCAGTAATCGTCAAAAGTAACGATGTTGTTAAAGTTTTGTGAATCGCGCTACTGTATCGCTACAGAAAAAAAATTGGTTGCCTGTAAAGTCGGTATACGGGCGAAAGTTTTACGTGACAACGACTTTGAGTGGTAAAATAATTTTAATGTGAATATTCATTCGTATAGTAGGAAGAAGGATGAAATAATAGTAACAATTTAAAACATTTATTTATACAAAGAATTATATTTAAAACATTGTAACACCATCCGCCATCTAGCGCTGCTAACCGTTAGACCATTAACCATTAGTCACAACTAAGTGAGGTAACAAACGAGATTACTCTACTTCTCCAGAGATGGCGCTGTACCATTTTCTGAAACACGCCAACGTGTGTACGCCGTAGCTACCATAAGTAATGTTAAGGAGGAAGGGACGCGCCGTGCCTTTCACTTTTTATGTCTGTCTCTCTCGCTCTTAGGCGGGCTAACCATGCCCGAGTGGAAGGGACGCGTGCCTCTCACTCGCTCTCATTGTAAGCGCATAACGTGAGCGGAGCTACTAACGCAGTTTCTTGAAGTGCCACCCGGCAAACCAATTTATAAGACGTTGTCACGTCAAAACTGTGGGTGGCTTCTCTTTACTTGTGGATGGACAAGTTAATCAGTAAAATAAAATAAAATAGACTTGATAACGAAGTGGCGCCTAACGTTATCAAACCACCTGTAAATTTTATCAAAAGCCCTTGGTTAATTTTGATATTTCTACCTGTCACCCATTATCTAAAACGATAATAGACACTGACTGAAAGGCACCGTAGCTTGATAGAATGCCAACAAGCATGACATTTTACACAGGTTTTTGTATGTTTGGGAGAGCACTGAATGAATTTGGAAATTCATCTCCTAAAGGATGGAATTGGGAAGTAAAAAAGTACTTATTACAGATAATATTTTCCGCGGTCGTCCATCGTAGCCGAGAGCAGCAGCTGCGAGTTATACAAATACATTAAAAATTTTATGACCTCATAGTCAGTAGCAATTGACACAACTGACTGACAATGAATATTAAATCATTGAACAAATGCTACATTTTGTAAAGAATAATAGAGTATTTGGTAGTGTGTTATGCTTGAAATAACAATTTAGCTCCAAAAACCAAAGATTCACATTTTATTACTACAATTTTTACAAATTAATACCTAACTAAATTCATCTGTAATCATTATTATAAAAACAAAAAACCCGACTGCTTACAAAAGAACTCAAAAGAAAAAAATAAGTGTCACAATATCAACATAAAATACTTCATGGTGCCGCATGCGGTGACAAACGTAGTACTTGTGATAAATCTTTTTTTACCCGTAGGTAACAGTATTGTTTGTCCCCGCCTGCAGCACCATGAAGTATTTTATGTTGATATTGTGACACTTGTTTTTTTCTTTTGAGTTCTTTTGTAAGCAGTCGGGTTTTTTGTTTTTATAATAATATTTTTATTTCAGACTTTTTAGTGGGTTCGCCGAAAAATTCTACTTTTTGGGATGGTTTTTGACAATTTGTGTTAAAACGTATGCCTAAACGTTACATGACATAAATATATTTGAAAAGGTCTTTTCACGATCTTTCATTTGATACCCATATTGCTAAGATAAGAAAAAAACTCAAGATTATCCCCCCTTTTTCTTCCACTTTCGGGCGCCATTTTGAAAATTCATATAGCCTGTGACACTTCCACAGTTCTGACGAATTCAACGATACCTCATATGTCGAAATCCGTTCAACCGTTTGGGCTGTGCGGCCACACAAATAAATGGACATACATACATACATACATACATACATATGTGGGAACCTTCGTCCCGCATTCTCATTATGTATATGTAGTTTATTATATATTACACATTAACACATACACATATATTTATGTATTATTATGTTTATGTTATTCATCACACACATACATACTACATATATACATCACACATACCCACACAAGCACGGACAGCGACACTCCACATAATCGAACCCGGAGCGCTGTGGAGTTCCGAACGCAATCGCGCTCGCCTGACCACCGAGGCGAGCCGAGCATGGCTGGCGTCGGCCGAAGTTTCATTGCCGCTCCCCCGCGTCCCTAGCGGGGCACTGCGCTCACGCAGCTCATTCGGTCGGCCGACGCGGCAGTCAGCATCGATACGTCCCAACGCCAACCCGCGTCGCTCGATCGCTTGACTACCTAGCTCGTACCCAGTGCTTTCGCTGTGCTCTAACTGTTATTTCCGTGCTCCTAGTGTTAAGACTTTGCTTGTGCCTATATTCTGTGCCTATCACTCTCTTCTCCTTCTTTTATTTGTGGGTATTTCTCGTGCTGTGTTAATTGTGTAGATGTACTTTGATTTCTTGTGTTTTCCGTGTAATAAACGATTAACTTACATTCGGTAGTTAACTTTATTGCTCGCGCGCCTCCGCTACACACCTCACGCACACAGACATTCTCACCCCATACATACATACATACGTAAATACATACATACATACACTCGAAAAACATAACCTTCCTTCTGACGCAGTCGGGTAATAAAAGAAATCACAAATAATCCTCATGTTAATACGAAAATAATGAAAAAAAATCTTTCAAGTATCAGCTATAACTTTTTTAAGTAGCTATGACGTCAACAAGACGTTAAATTAAACGAACTAGAACACTGACAGAACATGCCGTTTTCTTTACAAGTAGGTAGAGTTATGTTAAAAGATCTTAACAATATTGATTTAATATTCTAATATTTCATTTGAAACACTAACAATAAGTTTTCAGTCATGTGTTAGAAACATTAAATTGCTATAACTTATTATCTGTTGATCTGTTAAATGACTTGTCTTCTATTATCTGTGTACTACTTCAATGTCTATGCATTTATTGTCTATGTTGCTGTTGCAATAAAATCTCCGACCCGACCGCAAGAAGCGTTCTTTTAATTTAACACACTAAATAAGGACTTTTTCATCATGAAATATCATAGGCAAACTAATTACGATGAAAACCGCCTAGTATCTAACTCAGTCAGCACATAAAATTGTATACTTGTTTGTCATCGTATATTACTATTCAAATATTCCTCAGGGTAATAAATTTATTATCACCGCAAATAGTCTTCCCGAAAACAGGAAACCAATATGTACTAAGAAATTCAATGTCTTCAGTGAGGTACAGTAAACATTTTGTGTGTAGGCATATACACCTTGTACACATATCTGATGCTCGTAAACTCAACGATTTTCACACCTGTTCCGTGTAATAAATAACGCGAATAAAGTAGTTTATCAAGTAAAAACACCCTGGAAAGCTAAAATCCTTCTACTGCTAGTAAAAATCCGAAAATACCCTAGAAAATACCTATTGTACGTTGTACGTTCTTAGTATTTTTGTGAGTTCAGAAGTATTGTTAATAGCTTCTCTTCTAAAATAATACCATTTTCCTTATTAAGTAGAATTTATGTATAATTTATTAAATTGAATTGTTAATTAACTACGAGAATTAAAGAAAATATCTTAACTATTATTTTCTGTTTGTCATACTTCATTTTGTATCTTTATCTCATCTCATGAGAATATTGATCCTTTTCTAACCGCGCTAACTCACGTGGCGTGCATGTGACTCACATGATGCGAGAGAGGTGAATAAGTATTATAAAGCACCTAAATATTGTCGTTCTAGTCTCAGGCAATAACGCGTAACAACGAGTTCCTTGTGATTCTCTAATAAACTGGCATCCAGACAGACAGAAGTTTGCAAAAAAATATGCTTTGGCTGTATAAGTATACTTAATTTTCAGTTAAGCCTAAACATTTTATTATTTCATCAAATTAAACTCTTTCTATTAATTGTGTGAAAGTGGAAAATATCTGGTTAAATTTTTTTTCTCCGCGAAGCTTAAATGTTATCTATACAATGCCCGCTTAAATTGACCTGCTTCAAGCATCCTTTACCTATATAAAGATCTGTGAAAGACATTGAAGAGGGATGGGATTGAGAAATAGATATGCAAATATCTAGTAATTCATGGATTATTCGCTGTCACGAAGATCATATTTTATTGTAAGACTAGCTGTTCCTCGCAGCATTGTCTGTGCGGAAGTACTATGATTTCAACCTTATATCAGTCTGTTAAGGATGATTTTGCATAAACGTTAAAGTCGTCTTTCATTTTTAAGAATCACAACGTAAAATTTTCATAGTGCTTTAAAATTAACTTGCTTAAAATGGATATTCAAGCAACATTTTAACCTCTATTAAACCTTCTAAGAGATACCAACAAAATTATCCTTAGTAAGTATCAATTCAGACACGAAATAGAATGAACCCATTGTCCAAATTGCATGTTTTTTGCCTAAGTTACTCGTACTTAGTGAGGCTCGGCAATTGCGTATTAGTCACTCTGTCAGCACAAACATTTTTTAAATTAGGATTACAGATTATCAGCTTTTAAACTTTTTATCTTATCTTGTGAGCAATTAAAATGCTTCTGCAGTTTCCTCCAGAAGTTTCCTCTAGCTTTTAAAATCAAATGTTTTCAGCGCTTGCTTTATATAATAAACTAGTAAATCCGCCCTCGCTTCGCTTCGGGAAACCAGTCCCTTCAAAAATCTCTATAAATTTTAACAAATTATGTTATTCCGATGCCTAAGCTATATTACTGCAAAGTTTCATGAAAATCCGTTCAGTAGTTTTTGCGTGAAAGAGCAACAAACACACACACACACTCACTCACTCACTCACTCACATACATCCTTACAAACTTTCGCATTTATAATATTAGTAGGATAGTAGGATAGTAGGATGTCACGGTTAAAGTACCTTTCCAAGTGAGAAAAATCTCTTTAAGACGAAGTTAACCCCTCCTGCTTTATGTCACTTTGAAAATATTCGTGAGGCTCGATGAGGCGAAATCTTTAGGTGGTTAATTACAAGTTGGCAAGTTTTAAACATGCTGCTTATACTCGTAATGTTTAATGTGGGTTCTATTTTTAAAAGTGAGATTTAGTTTTTTACGGACTATGCCACACATTTTTATTCGGAAATTTTACATCAATAATAAAATGAATAAGTCATAAAAGCAAAACAAATAAGTCAATTAGCATATATGTATAATAAAATTAAATGATTGTACATGGATGATATTGAAGCCTGGGACTTATTTAATCACATGACGCTTATACTCGTAGAACTCATGCAATAATTTCTAGAAGTTTTATTTGTTTGACTCCATGAAGGATACACATTTTTTTATTGTGAACACACTCCTTATCTTTTAAAGTAATGTGGCTACAAGCCGTTAAATTACGGGTAATTGAGCAAGGGCCTCTCATAAGTGGAAAGGTCTAGGTCTATTTTGATGCTAATCTAAGGCCTCCAACATGGTTTAATAACTATAATTATTATCTTAAAAAAAAACGTAAACTGCTACTACATACCTACGTGAATTCCAAAATAAGGTACATGTCAATAATTCTTTTAATGTTCAAGCATGTAAAGTGCCCATTGTAAATTGGTTTTTAGATTATGCCTCAGTGAAGGAACTATTCTTTTAAGAAGGTTCTGCATTTTTTTCACAACTTTGAGTAGTCAAATAATAAAAATATTATTATAAAAACAAAAAACCTGACTGCTTACAAAAGAACTCAAAAGAAAAAAACAGGTGTCACAATATCAACATAAAATACCTACTTCATGCTGCCGCATGCGGTGACAAACAATATTTACTTAGTACTTGTGATAAATCTTTTTTTACCTGTAGGTAACAGTAGAATTGTTTGTCCCCGCCTGCAGCACCATGAAGTATTTTATGTTGATATTGGGACACTTGTTTTTTTCTTTTGAGTTCTTTTGTAAGCAGTCGGGTTTTTTGTTTTTATAATAATATTTTTATTTCAGACTTTTTAGTGTTTTCGCCGAAAAATTCTACATTTTACTATGATGTACTTTGACGGTGGTTTACTGTGACGGGTACACACGATATTATGTATTTTTGTACGCCGATATTTCGACCCAGTTGCATGGATCGTGGACACGGGTGAACTGTTTTTTTGTTTTATTTATTTATTTATTTAGAACTTTATTGACCACAATAAACAAATATTACGGTACAAAATGGCGAGCTTAATGCTAGGTGCATTCTCTACCAGCTAACCATTAGGCCAAACAGAGAAACACGACGAGCGGTTTGAATAAAATAGATTTAAGAAATGAAAAATATAGGTACTTATCAGCAAAGTAGGTATACACAAGAGTATGTAAAAATTATAATATATATTAATATCAAAAGATATAACATACATATATATATAAAAATACATATATACTTATTAATAAATACATATATAACTTTATAAATATATATAAAATAAATAATATATATATATATATATATATATATATATATATATATAATATAACCTGTAATGAATACGAATAATGTCAGACATATAGAAAGGGTAAAATATCAGCAACTTTCTGACAGGTGTGTCATAAGCTTCTTTTTGAAGATAGACCTGCTAGCTGGTCTTCTAAGTTGTGCGGGGAGGGCATTCCATCGCCGAGCTGCTTGGACCGCAAAGGAGTTGGAGATGAAACCAGATCGATGAAGCGGGATAGAGAGGAGATTAGAATCAGTCGACCGAAGCTGACGATCATGAGAGGAAGACAAGAATTGAAATCTGGATTTCAAATAATCGGGAGTGCGGGGATCAAAAAGAATAGTAGAGAGGGTAGAAAGTAATCTAATGTGCCGTCGCTCCCGGATATGAAGCTTTGTGATGTTTTGTTTGTTTTTTGTGAAAAGTTTCTCCGCGCCACCGCAGTTCAGCCGTGACCACGGTCCATGCAACTGGGTCGAAATATCGGCGTACAAAAATACATATCGTGTGTACACGTATCATAGTAAAATGTGTACAATCCGCGATGAGTTAAGTTTAAAATCATACGAAAAATTCTAAAAAAATTTTGACAATTTGTGTTAAAAAGTGTGCCTAAACGTTATATGATATGTATATTTTTGAAAAGTTATTTTCACGATCTTTCATTTGACACCCATATTGCTAAGATAATAAAAAAACTCAAGATTATCCTCTTTTTCTTTTCTTTCGGGCGCCATTTTGAAAATTCATATACCTCATATGTCGGAATCCGTTCAACCGTTTGGGCTGTGGGACCCGATAAATATGTAAATGGACATACATACAAACATACATACATACATACACCCGAAAAACATAACCCTCCTTCTGACGCAGTCCGGTAAAAATCTATTACCTAGCTTGTATCCATCCTAAGCCTGAGCCCTGAGTTTTGAGCCCAGCAGTAGGACAATTATATCAGATAACGGATTTGCGGAACGTGACTCTTTCAACACAAGATTCAATTAGTGCTGGCGTTTGCGCTAAAAATCCCCGGGGATATTGTATTTACGAGTAAGTGCATGTTCCGTTCGTTTAATATAAATTCTCTTTCGCTTTTTCTTTGTTTACGTAGGAATATAAAAACAAGTCTCTGTAAAAATAATATTGTCAATTATTTGAAATTAAGTATTACTATACAAACATTCTTCATTGTGCTCATAGAGAGTAACAGTGATAGACAGTTTTAACAATTATTGCTTTTTACAAAAAAAATAACCGACTTCAACCTCGATAAACAGAGATAAATCAAAAACTACTCGCCAGATGGCGCTTAATTCGACATGTAGGTGTAAAGTTCTCGTCGCTACAAATTAATCAAGCCCAAACACTAGATAACTACAGTAAATCGTTGAGGAGTTCCCTCGACTGACTTTCCGCTTCATCAGATCGACTCCAGACCTTCATGAAATTGTAGCGCTTTCATGTACTTATGAAAACATTAACAAATACACTAGTCGTCCCTACAATTTTCGAAAGTTGCCCTCGATTTCTCCGAGATGCCATCATCAGATCGTGATTCTTTTAAAAGGACCCCACTGCGCATATCTACTTTACAACAAAAAAAGAATTATCAAAATCGGCCCATAAACGACGAAAAAATCGCTGAACAAACATAAAAAAAAGCATATATACGGTCGAATTGAGAACCTCGTTCTTTTTTGAAGTCGGTTAAAAAGTTATACAATAGTCGGTTTTTCGCGAAACTTCGTTGTTTCGTGTTTCTTGCAGGGAACCTTTGGGTTGGAATTTTGAAGTGTAGATGTAGCCTGTAAACTTTTCGTTATTTTAATATGTAATAGTTGTAACTTTTAATTTCTGTAGGAATATAAAAACATTAGAGACAGTATATTATTGGGATATTTATTCAGGCAGAAGATTGCACACTAATGATGCTTAGATAACTTTCTGTGGATTTATTCCCTCAAAATATATAAGATCCAGCATAACTGATGTATCGCGGCAAACTTAAGGTAATATTTACATAATATTTCAATATGTATAGAAGTTAAAAATGTCATAATCAATGACAAAGAATGTTGTTGAAACTTCCTGATTACAAAGACAAGGATTTTATAAAGCAATAAGAAGTCGCGTTTCTAAGAAATAATAAATTATGGTCATATTAATAATATTAACTGAATAACATATAAATGATAAACTCATTACTTTCTCAGTGAAACTACATACATAATATATGTTCAAGTTCAATCAGCGTTACTAGGCAACACTTCAAGTTCTTCGTTTCTAGTATTGATATAAAAACATGGAAATGCACGTTTTCTTACGTAATAAATCTTAGCCTTCTCAATAATATGAATACGATCTTTGACATTACAATTCAATTATAATATTAGATATTCTGCTCGTGTAAGTTGTCTTGTTGTCGTGTAATTTGATTTAGTCACGAGCCGGAGAGTTAAACCATGGTATCTTTTGTTAAATGGGGAGGAAGAGCGACGATGGAGGTAATTGAGTAATAATGTATTATCCTCATTCATAAATTGAGAAGAACTTTTATGAAAGCAAGCTAATGAGCGGGAATTCTCACACTTGTCGCATGCAGCGTGAAACACGAAAAAGCTAAAAAAAATCAAAGTGTTGGAGCTACTGAACATTTTGTATGATGAGATTATAATAAGATGTTAAGTTTAATTAAAATGTATGTATGTATTAAAATGTATTTGGTATTCACTATCAAATAGGCATACAGAATTGCGATGACTCTTTAATGTAAACTAAACTAGCGGCACGCTATGATGGCCGGTTTGACGTTTGTCCGCTCATGAAGTTCCGTATTAATTGATAACGACTTTGAAGGAAATAATTGTATTACTTTATTGACGATAGTGATGTGCAGAGATTCATAAATTTTATCGAATGTAGTTTTAGGTTTAGGACTCAAAATTTATTTATTAAATTGATTTCTAAAATGTATACAAGTGTAGAAAAATCAGTTTGCACCATTTAAGGGGTGAATGTACTTGTGAATATGAACAATTTTCACTATGTGGACAAACCTCTGAAATCGCAAAAAAATATCAGCTGTTTCATACAAAAGGTAAAATTTTTATTTTTATATGATATATACCACAACTCGGCATTTGGTTTTCTAAATTGAAAATTTTTAAAAATGGAATCTAATACGATCGTCACATAGGATCGCTGGCTAGCACAACTACTACCTCCGGCAAACTCGCGTCAATGCTCAATGCAAAACAAAGCAGTTTCGAATTGACGTTGCTTCGAAAAGTATAAACTGTCAGTGCAATGCGATTGTGATATAGTTTTGACCTGGCTTTGGATTTCAAATATTGATACTGCATTACTGTTGACCCTTGCTCGTTAATTTGGACTCTGTTCAAGCCCTTTGTTGTGGATTTCGTCGATATGACCGAACGTACGCAGAGAACTGTTCTAAATAGTCAGACACGTGAGTTCGTAATACGCCTTCGTAACTATTTCGATCGTGAAGCTCAAAATGGAGGGCCAATTTTACCTATAACGTCAGTGGTTGAACGCGTAGCTGATGCGCTTAATATTGGACAACGAACTGTTAGACGGATAACTAAAGAAAAATATGGCGAGACTGGCACAGAAGAAAATAAACTTCACACACCAAAAAAGAGAAAACGAGCAAAACCAGTCGTAGGCATCGATAGCTTTGATGCCGATGCTATCCGAAGACATGTTTACGGCTACTATTTACAGAAGGAGTATCCAACAAGAAAAAAGTTGGTGCATTCACTGAAGGAAGCTGGATTATTCTTCGGTGGGGAAAGTTCTTTAACGAAGATTTTGAAGACCATTGGATTTCGATACAAAAAATGTAACAAACGCAAAATATTGATGGAAAGATTTGATATAGCGATGGCAAGGTATACTTTTTTACGGCAAGTGAAAGAAATAAAAAATTGGCAAAATGTTGTGTTCTTGGATGAAACATGGCTTAATGCTAACCATACTGTAGGCCGTTCTTGGAACGATGACACAGCAGCATCTACTTCCAAAGTTCCTGTAGGAAAAGGATCGCGACTTATAATTTGTCACGCCGGAACCATCAACGGGTTTGTCGAAGGTTCTCTCATGGCTTTTGCGTCAAAAACCACTGGAGACTATCATGAAGACATGAATGGAGAAAAGTTTACTGAATGGTTTACCTCAATGTTGTGTAGCCTCCCTGAACCATCTATTATAATTATGGACAACGCCCCATACCACTCGATGCAAATTGACAAGCCACCTGCCCAATCCCAAAAGAAAGCTGATATCGTCGCATGGCTTCGTAAAAATGGCGTAGATGCAAACATGAATATGTTAAAAGCGGAATTAGTACGTCTTTTAAAAGAAAACAAACCAACCAAGATCCGATACGTCATTGACGAAATAGCATTAGAACATGGGCACAGAGTTATACGGTTACCGCCTTACCATTGTGAGTATAATGCGATTGAGTTGGTGTGGGCTCAAATTAAGGGATATGCTGCAAGACACAATACAGAACCCCCATTTACCACAAAAAAAATGCTAAAATTATTAGAAGAAGCTTGTGAACATGTGACTAAAGGAGACTGGGAAAAGGTTGTGAATGGAACTGTTAAATTAATAAGGGAAGATTATGAAAGAGATGTGAAAATAGATAATATTATAGAAAACGAACATATAATTATTAATGTAGGTGATGATAGCAGTGACGACAGTGAAAATAGTAGTATGGACGAATCTGATTAATTATGGCCTTTTGTGGCACCTTTTTTGGTATCTTTTGTATTCATATGTTTCTTGTGTGCATATAAAGTATGTATATTCATTTTCATTCAAATATTCAGTTCGTTCAAATAAATTAAATAAACATTTACATTTTTGTTTTATTAAACCTATTTAATCAGGTACAAAAACAAAACTTAATTGTTTTTTGTTCGAGAATAAATTGACATTCCACATCACTGTTGTAATGTGTCAAACCGGCCATCATAGCGTGCCGCTAGTGTAGTACCTACATATTCCATTGGTAGACATCCATTGTTTTGTTATTGGCATGATTTAGTATCAATGTAAGTATATGAAAAATTATACAGGACAGTAAGAAGCTACAAAATTCAATGAAATATTTAGAATATTTAGATACGCTTGTTTCATTAATTCTGAAAAATCGCGCTTGACGACCCTGTTTTCCCACCATAAAAAAAGGTTTAAATCCCAAAAAATAATCATAATATTGTCTTGCTGAACGAAATTAATGAAATGCCCATACCTATAAAAATAAAATAGATTTAGGATTTAAAATAGAATATAATTAGGAAGTTTCTCCGAAAGTTCTATGCCATAAGATCAAAACTTGATCCGGATATAGCAGGCGATGCTGAATTATTGATAGCGTGGCGGGGTCATCTATTTTGGTCCTGTCGTGATTAGAGGGACATAATATCGCTATTTATATCTACTAAAACTGACTCGCGGTTGGAATTTACAGAATGGGTAACGATTACCTGGAATTTTGGTATGCGATCGGCAAATCCTAAAACAAGTGCGTCTTATGACAATTTTTTAATGTACTTATACAAAATGTACAGAAGTATAAAAAGACATACATAAAATTGAGAATGTAATACTTAGTTGCTCATATTATCTAGTAAAAGGTATTTTCAAATGACTACCAATACTTACAAAACAATGAATAAGACCTGTTTGAATTTTATTAAATTAATTAATTTCCCTAAACATAATTTTTAATGAGGAATAACATTTCCGCTTTCTCCTTTATAAATAAATGGTTCGTTTATTGAGTTTATTCGTTTCTCGGATGTTTACAAAAAAGAATTGGACAGTGCTTAATTATCTGATTCAATGTTAGCCTTGTAGTACCAAAATATTAAAATCTTAATAATGTTCGACGGGTAAGAACGCATTATTGTGATTAATTATACGTAGGATTGATTGATTGAGTCCTTCAAAGAAAAAAGTTGCCGATTGACGTGTTGTTCTTACAATAGCTCTCGACGCAAAAGAGGGAAATTGACTGTGATAAATGTTACAGAACAAGGGAATTATAAATGTAAGAGCAGATAGGATTATATTCGAAGACTTCCTTAAACATGTTCAATTTAGATCAAAGAATAGGTAATGTTTTGAAGACTCATTAAGATGTAGGTATAAGCTTTGAATTAAGTATGTAGAATACCTACTTGTAACGCAGTTATGAGTTACGTCTCATTATTTTTATGTTATTATCGATAATGAGTTATTTTTTATAATATTTTATTTTTCTTGTTCCATTTTTTCGTCCAACTTCTGAAGTAGGTACTCGTTATTACTCATATTATGTGTCTATCTAAACATTAGGTACTCAGGCAAGACAGAAAAAACTCCAAAATCAAATATTTTTCTACCCAATTAATGTGCTGTTGTTACAAAGGTTTGATACATTAAATCGCCTTAGGGCGCATTCAAAAAGAACGCTGGTTACCGGCGCCGATCTGCCAGTAGGTTTGGGCCGTTTGGGTAAAAAATATCGATATAACAAAATATCGATATTTTTTCAGATTTAATATTTATTTATTTAAAGCTCTGCTGTCTGCTCATGGATCGCATCATGTACCTATTTGACCAATCCGATTTCTTAAATTTAGAAAAAGATTAGGTATGCAGTAGGCTATATGGGTTTAGTTTCTTTGCTTCAAACACAAACAAAAATTACAGTCTATGACCTACTTGTCTATGACAATGACACTGCTTGTTGGTTTGGTTGGTAAAGTGCCACAAACTAATCTGACCCGGTAAGAGGGGCGCTACTGTCTTGGTCTTTGCCTAACAACAGTATAACATTTGCATTAGTTGCAATTTTGGCAACCGGACCAGATATGTTTGTGGCACTGTATACTAGGTATGTTGATTTTTTCTTGGCTACATGTACATAAACCTGTTTTTTAACAATAAAACTGATGTCATAACAGCCAGATGTGTATTTAGGTACTTTAAAATTTCGAATATTTTGGCAATTTTTATAAATAATTGCATATTGGGAAAAATATCGGTATATCGAAATATCATATACATTTAATTTAATTTCAGATACATTTGGAAAATATCGATACGATAAATGTCGATATGTTTTTCCCATTTGCCCAAACCTGTCCCTAACTGTCAGCACTTATCGGTATAGTCTAAGATCCGAATCTATATCGACACTCATCGGGTTGATAAGAGAATCAAAATTATTTTATAATAAATTTCGTATATTAGAAAATATATTAAAAATGGGTAGATAACAAAAATCCCGGACAGAATATAAGTATTAGTTTATACCACTCTTTAGTATTAAACAAATATTTCTTAGTATTTAAAATGATTTTTTTGTGTTTAATAAATGTGATATTCATTTATTACATATTAATAAATCTTTTTAAATATTAAGAAATATTTATTAAGCACTATAAAGTGGTCTCTAATATATTATTTCTTAAATATTAACAAATATTTTTAACTATCAAAAAAAATTTCTATCAGTGTGTTTGATTCTCTTATCAACCCGATGAATGTCGATTTAGATTCGGATCTTAGACTATACCGATAAGCGCTGGCAGATCGGCGCCGGTAACCAGCGTTCTTTTTGAATGCGCCCTTAGTCCGTTAAGACATGCTGCTAAATGCTGAAAATTCACGAATTAGTCACGAATTTTATTTCTAATTTAACAAAAAGCAAGGAAAACACTTTTACATCGGAAATACCAAAGGTATCACTGATGCGTTACAAAGAAAGAAGAGAAATGAAAGAAAAACTAGTTCTCAAGTCATAGACAAAATTGCCACACTGTTATAAATTATAGGTATTACAAGTAAAGGTATAAAGATGCAATATATTTGTGAACCGAGACACGTGCTGTGTCCGAGATGGACCCAACATTTTCACACTATTTGCCAAGTCACTACGTGCACTGCAGATTGATCGAACACGGTATCTATCTCAATTATGGTTAACGCAAGCATCTGTAAAGTGCTACAAGTAGCACTGTATAAATGGGTTTATTGATTAATGATAAGATATTGTGTGTGTTATTAATTATATAGTTTTAACCGAAATACATAAAATAATCTTTATTAGTTTGGTTATAAATCACTTGTAGATTTTAAAAATTAAAAAGAACTAGTGATCTTTTATTGCCTATTCGAAGATTTAACATAACATTTACGTCTATTTATTGTCAAGGTTGTGTGATATTGTTTTCATGCAAATTGTTCGAATTCGAAAATGGAATGCATATTTCCGCGCGTTCTGAAATGTATTCCATTTCCCGTAATAATGTTAAGTAAATGTTTAAAAATTCGGTCAATTTCTCCCAATCTTCATAAATTATTAAAATATAATATCCCAACGAGATTTTATCATTCGAAACGTCATAATAATGATTATTCATTGGTACTTACGCTAGGCTCTGTTTTCCTTTCATAATGTGATGGAGACAGGCTCCACCACACTGGCAAATGTAGGCTGGTAGACTTCCCACACTTTTTTGTTTGTTGATCATAGAAGTCTTTGTAGAGGCGCGAGCACAATTAGATCTAAGTTCCACCCTGACGGGTGATAAAAGCCTTAGGGCTTTAGTAAGCTGGTACTTTCACATGTTAATTTGCATTAAGTACCTTTTAAAATATTAATAAACTATTACACAGCTACTTATGCAGTAAACAGGTGAGAAGTACGATGTATGAATATTTACTTTACTGCTTTATCGTGAAACAATATCTAATTTACCAGAAACAGTGTTCTGATAGATTTGGGTTGAATACGTCCAAATTGATATAAATTCCTTTGATAAATCAATGCTAGATATAATCATAAAATCGAATTTGAGCCTCAATTCAAGGCCATCGTCTCCTCGCATCTTTAAAATTGTTTATCTAAAACACATATTTTTTATAAACAAAATGTAATTTCGTATTTATATAATAATATGAAGGCAATAGGTAACAAAGGAATAATAAAATAGTAGTTAAATAAAATATTCATAAGTTGTATGTTACTGATGTTTTAAGTAATAGATTATTTTATGATAATACATTTTAAGCGAAATGCATTTCATTATCACAAGAGACTGAGAGCACCACAAACAGTTTTTGGTTTTCAATATATTATTAAACTAGCTGTGCCCGCGGCTCCGCCCGCGTGGAACTCAGTGTGTCACAAAGTTTTTCCTGCGTGAATTCCGATCCCGCGGGATGTCCGGAATAAAAAGTAGCCTTTATGACGCCTCACAACCTCCTCAACCTTCCAGTAAAAATCCCATAAAAATTGAGCCCGGGACTTCATTCGCGAATAGGAGCTTTTCCCGCGTGAATCCCAATCCCGCGAGAATTCCGGGATAAAAATATATGTTGCTCCATAACCTCCTGTATCTCCCAGTGATAATCCCATAAATAAAAAAATGTAAGCGCGCGACTTCGCGCGAAGGAGTTTTTCCCGCTCGAATCCAGATCCCGCGGGAATTACGGGATAAAAATTAGCCTACTAATATGTTTGTCCACAATTTCCCAGAGAAAGTCCCATAAAAATATAAGCCCGCGATTTGGCGCATAGGAGTTTTTCCCACGTGAAACCTAATCCCGCAGGAATTCCGGGATAAAAAGTTGCATATATGTTGCTTCAAAACCTCCTCTATCTCTCAGTGAAAGTCCTATTAATATCCGTTGAGCCGATCCTGAGATTAGCGTGTAAAAAGAGACAATTAAAATAAATGACCTTTCAACCCCTATTTTACATATTTAGGGGTTGATTTTTAAAAAACTTTGATACAAGTTTTTCATTATTTCTTATCATAATTCTAAATCCCAATTTCCATAATACCTGGTTTACAATTGACGGACTTTCATACAAATTTTGAACCCCAATTAGACCCCCTTAGGGGTGGAATATCAGAAAATTCGTTCTTAGTGGATACTTTCTAGCTACAAACTACCTCCCTGCCAAATTTCATCTCAATACGTTCAGCGGTTTCTGAGATTTCGTGATGAGTGGGTCAGTGACCTTTCGCTTTTATATAACTAAATAAATTATGTCGTAAAATATTGTGAATAAATCTACAAGTGCGGGACAGTTATAAACCACCCATTTTATAATACAAGAACTGTATGCGACGTAATAGAAGAGAGGTCGGTTCTTATCCGCAGTCCACTCATGACAAGTGGACTGAACTTACGTTTTAGCCGCATTAATTATTAAACTTATTGCAAAGATGCTGGAGTTTTTATTTGTTACACTTATGTAATTACTATGGTACAAAGAATAATGGCAAATTGCCATACTTAGTTTTATTTCATTTTCAACTTTAGCGTCTTGGAATGAAAAATATTCAAAAAAATCCGCCATTAATTTCTGAGCCCCATTAAACAAGAATTTTTCGCAAGCTTACTCCAGAACCAGAGTATTTTGATATTTAATTTCCAATAATTTCTTATAAGCATAGACAAATAAAGACATGGCTGCCTTTACGCGGAAGTGTCAGACGGTTTTCCGGAAAACATCCGTCAACGACACAAACGTCAACGACAGTAATTTGAAAAACGAATACGATTCAAAAGTTGCCAGTTCTTTTTATACTTATTTCTACTATGATTAAATGACATTTCATAAGGGTAAAGAAAACATATTTTTAAAAATACCTAAACTTAAGCTTTCAAGCAAAAAGTTGATTATTCATTAAAGATTGCCCAAACTACTTACTTTATAAAATATTAAGTAAATAAAATTACAAAATGATTACGTCTGTCAAAATATATT
Source organism: Hesperia comma (assembly GCA_905404135.1). Classification (NCBI taxonomy): domain Eukaryota; kingdom Metazoa; phylum Arthropoda; class Insecta; order Lepidoptera; family Hesperiidae; genus Hesperia; species Hesperia comma. The sequence continues at coordinate 8,322,519 of FR990028.1, read as the reverse complement.
TTCTACCATTGAAATATAAAATAATTAAATGGTAACATTTTTCACCCAATGGAAAGGATATCCTTGTAACTTTTAATCAAATTAATAATATTATTTAACGCTGACCAATACACTTACAGATATTATTGATAAAATATGCAGAAAAAATATTAAATTACTTTGGTATAAATGACGTTTTAAGACGCTACAAAAAGTAAAAATAATTTTTCGCCCTTGTTCTTTCTTACTATTTATATTTAAGGCAATATCTATCTACCTATCAGCCTTTCGAAGGCCTCCCCTTATTGGCTCCACTCCGACCGGCCCTGAGACCTCTGAATACAACGGTTTCCAGCTGTCTTCTTCAGGTCTTCAGTCCACCTAGTCGGGGGGCGTCCTGTGCGTCTTTAACATAGGCGTGGTCGCCATTCAAGGAATTTATGTCCGTCCTTCGAACGATATGGCTTTCGTTCACCTACGGATTTCATCATTTCGAATCCCAGGTCGTAGCGAAATGCCTAACATAGCTCTCTCCATCGCACGCTGGGTGACTTTGAGCCTTTTAATGAGGCCACCTGTAAAGGTTCACGTCTCAGATCAGTACACCATGTCACACTACAGATATTTAGTTTACAATATGTGTAGGTTAATTACGATGTCATATTACATACATGTACTATGTATGTACTAGATATCGGTCTCAGGATTGGGTTTTAGATATTGTTTTTAAGAAACTATCAAAAATATAACATTGTGTTTTATAAAATAATGGTGTTACAGTTATAAAGATCCGGATCAGATATCCTTTTTAGTCACCAAGAATTTTCAGAGATTGGGTACTTTTGTAGCCAAATCAGGTCGATATTATCTAATTTAACTATTACTAACACGACTAACTATCACTAACAGTCCACTCTACTACCGTGACTACCGATCTTAATAACGAGTTTTATTTTATTCTGTACGGTGCTGTACGCTTATGTACTATCCTAGATCCATAAAAATAAAATAAGTTAATATATTTTACTGTCTATTATGCCTCAAGTGGACAACTGACCTTGCAATAACTCACGAGTAACATAAGGATTTAATAGGACGATACTTAATCTGTAAAAAAGGGACTGCTGCCGTTTCCTCTTATATTGTTATTTCCATTTACTAGTATAAGGAAGTATATACTTCACTAGTTTAGTGGCTTATAAGGTCAGACTTTTTAAATCAGGTTCAGAAGTGACAAGACTCAAGTTGCATTTCTATAGTTTTCTCGAATATGTATGAAGTGTCTCATCATCACGTCATCTCGTCTACCGTAATCGGAACACGATGTCACGATCAGTGACTTACGTGATGTGGTGAAAATAACTTGATATAAAGATGACAGTATCTGTCACTATGTCTGTCAGGTATCAACTGTCAAGAGTTTTTCTTTAGCGCAGTCCCACCCACGCCGTGTTAATTATCTTTGCTATTACGATAAGCTCGAAATACCGTTTAATTACCGTATAAGTTTCTGTAACGTACATACATTTTTGACGTAACAACGTTACGTCTTATAATTCGATATCGGCTGCACGCACGAAAAACATGACGTTTATGTGCCGTTATCTGACGTCATGAGCCGTTATCTGACGTCATGCGGCGTTACCGTGTGCAAGCGAGAACGCGGAACGAGCGACAAAGAAGCACAATCGGCCTTTGTCAATGTAACTCTGACGTCTCTTTAGTTTTGCTTTTTATCGAAATTATTTATAACCAGCCAGGTTTGTTTTGACTTGTTTGTGGCACATTGACATGACATAATATACACAGACTAATGCTAAAGATTAATGTTTCGTTATACGTTATGCAACGACTAGTCTTTTTGGTAAAATATTTAATAAAGGTTTTTAACTGCAATATAACAGTAAATAAATTATAACTAAGTATTCAAAGATAGTTTAGGATGACTATTAGTGATTATGCTACCATTCCATTAGTATTTTCTTAAGACGTTGTCACGTTCAACTATCGTCAGTAAACCGACTTTACAGACAACCAATTTTTTATTTTCCTAGCCGATAAACTTCTATTGACTGCAAAGTAAACTAGCGAGTACCTAAAATCTTTCAATTTTTCAGCAAAAGCTTTGACTTCGTTAAGCTTTGTGCAAGCACAGTGAAAGTTTTCGTCATCCGGACTCGGGATTTAATTAATATACTGACTAAATATGTATATATGAATTACTTAACTTCTCTTATAACATGCGACGTCGCATGTCGTGAAATGGATAAAAGTAATTATGGTTTATCCGCTACAGTCATTAAACCAGCAACCTAATGACCACAATACCAACACATCACACAAGTATCGTTAACCTTTTTATGTTCGAAGTCTTAAAGCAAACGGACCGCATGATGGCAGTACCATACGTTATGTAATGATTTTTCCATTACAACATAATTTTACAAAACCAAATCAACTACTACTTTATTTAATAGCCTGCCTTGCTTCGCTCCGAGAATCCTGTAAAGGAGTGCTCGTATCCGATAATTCTTTGCTGTTATTGTGTATCAGACTATTTTTTACATTCACTGCATTTTTATTAATATTTACATTTTCTATTATATTTTCCTATTCATTTTACCTTTTGAGTATAAAATTTACGTAAATCATTACATTATTGTGTGACAGTTAAATCAAAGTTTTTAAGAATAACACATAGTTACCTCTATTAATTTCCTTTAAAATTCCCTAGGTATACAATAAGGAATTTGGAAACTAAATATTTTTCCCTAAAAGTATTGTATTTTCTGACCTCCTTGAATTTCAGCTCCTTAAAAATACCTTCCATGATTCAGATAATCAATAATTAAGGAAGAAACTCTTTTCTAGATTTAAAATAAACTGTGAAATTTCAAACTTTTCGACTTATGACTAAGAGTTTTCATTATTCTTTCACAGTTGAAACTAGCTAAGAAGTAGATAGAATTATGTTTGGCTGTAATATAATGTCTACAGTATCCTTAAGGTGAGATAATTTCATCAAGGAAATTTGCACGTTATCAGTCTTCCACGATAGTAACCACTGACCAAATTGGTAGTGAATCTTAAGTAGGGAATGAATAGTTAAATTTCCGGCCAGAACAAGCATTTGGGTTACAAATGTTTGCTCTCTAGTCTTGACAGTCTTGAACGACATCAGTCTTGTTTCTTGCCATACATGATAACATCTAACCCGTCATTTTAGTCCCGGCCCTCAGTAAAACAATCATTAATGATAAATTTTAAGATGACAAATTCTACAAAGGGACTTACCTCTGGATTTAAACTATACGAATGTTCGTTTTTGTTGTTAAATAAATCTTGATCATCGTGGTCAAACCTGCCCATCGGAGAGTGTCTCAGTAATGTTTTCAAAAGCGTGTGATAAAACAAACTTTCAGTTCCAATAGTAAAACTTATTCTGCATTTAAAAACCTTTATAATATATTTAAAAACCTTTATTATATATAAAGAATGTTTAAGTGCTACAATCTAATCTTACATCGGCACAGCAATAAAAAACTCGATTTAAGTTGCTTATATCACATGTGAATTAGATGGAGGAAATAGCGACTATCTACTTGATAAACTCGAGAGCGTTGCTCCGAAGTTTGTCTCGACAAAGTAGGCTACAAAAGTTTTCAGAAGACAAAGCAGAAGCACTAAGTGAAATTTCCCTCAGTGATTTTATAGTTCAGCCACCTCTTAAAAGTTTGTAAGAATATTTTCTATTCATGCGAACCTTATAAACGCAAAAGTATCTGAGTAGGTACTATGCTTTGGCGGTCGCTGAACTTTGATTTTTAAGAGACTTGAGTTGATTAAAAACTGGCCAAGTTCGAGCCGGCCTCGCGCACCGTGAGTTCCGTACAAACCTGTAGACAAATAAGTAAAAGTTCAAACATCACGACAACATAATAAATTATAATATGATGTAATTGTATTTATGGTTTTCGCAATTTTTCCTCTATCTGTGCTATAGGAAGTTGCTTCGTAACAAATTTCAAGAATTTGAGTTCACGGAATGTACCCTGTAGGTTTTGAACGGCTGTATCTTTTGATTGCGTTAGCTTAGGCTCTTCTCACCCAACGCTATTTATGAGCTACGCGACTGCAACGCAATCCTAAATTCACTGTATCTGAGGCACTTCTCACATTACGCTATTTATTAGCTACGCGACTGCAACGCAATCTGTACAGGATCTTGAGTAACAACACTGTACTTGTTTTAAATATTATAATTCCTTCTTCGTATTACAATAATTATTAGTTACAACTTGACTCGACTTTATATAATATAGAAGAGAACGAAATGAGACGGTGGTGCGTGCACTCCAGGAGATGCGTTGGCGGCGAATGGGCCGGTGCGGGGGCGCTGACCGCAGAGCAATAGAAGCCGCAGACACCTCGGTTTGCCGCGGCCCGCGACAGAGTAGCTGAGTAGCAGAGTAGCTATGTACTGGCGTGTACATCCTCCGCCCCTTGAAAGGGCTGACTTTCAATGTCTTGCTTGGGCAACCGCACCAAGTAATGTATCGCGCGTCTAATGGTCCCCTTTGTTGTATACACATCTAGCACTCGACAAACATTATCCTTCCCGACGTGCAATCGCGTGATACGCCCAAGTCTCCACTGTTGTGGTGGAAGGTTTTTCTCTTTTACCAACACCATGTCCCCGACCTTGGGTTCTTCCGCTCCTTTCTTCCATTTTGTGCGCTGCTGTAGCTCTGCAAGGAACTCCTTCCGCCATCTTTCCCAGAAGTCTAGGCGCAGCTTCTGGATGCGTTGGTAGTTGCTGGTGAGCCGCATTTTTGACCAGTCTCCAACCTCTGTAAAAGGAGGCGCCGCAATCAATGGTTGCCCAATGAGGAAGTGCCCGGGGGTTAATGGAATGAGGTCAGTTGGATCAGAGGACAGAGGGGACAGGGGACGAGAGTTGAGGATTGCCTCTATTTGGGTGAACAATGTTGACAATTCCTCAAACGTTAACGAAACATTTCCTGCAATTCTTTTTAGATGGAATTTTGCTGCCTTTACGCCTGCCTCCCATATACCACCGTAATGTGGCGAATATGCTGGACTAAATCTAAACAGTATTCCCTCAGTACTTGCATAGTCAATAACCGACTCACGACTGGAGCGTAACATCCTACCCATTTCATTGTGTGCGCCCACAAAGTTGGTACCATTATCACAGAAAATTTCGTATGGTTTACCTCTTCTCGATACGAATCTGCGTAAACATAAAATAAATGATTGCGTGCTGAGATCACTCACCACCTCTAAATGAACCGCCCTAGTAATTAGGCATACAAATAAACAAAGATAACATTTTGTTATTCTATTACCTCTGCCCTTCTTACTTGAAATAAGAAAGGGTCCAGCAAAATCTGTTCCAGTTGAATAGAAAGGGAAAACAGGACGAACTCTAGCCGACGGTAAATTGCCCATTATAGGCTGAACTGTCTTACCACGATACCTAACGCAGACAACACATTGTTTACTAACTCTACGAGCTAAAACCCTTCCACCTATAGGCCAGTACCTTTCCCGTACTGAAGACAATAACAACTGTGGACCTGCATGAAATAATCGATAGTGTTCATGTCTCATTAATAAAAAGGTAAGTCTATGTTTACCATCCAATATTATGGGATGTTTTTTGTTATATTCAAAATCAGAATTATCTATGCGCCCTCCTACTCTTAATAAACCTTCAGAATCTATAAAAGGATTTAAGGACAAAATATTCGAACGTTTTGACAGCTGCAACCCATTTTTTAAACATTGTATTTCAGATTTAAATGATTCAAATTGTGATAATTTTATCAAAAGGTTATGTGATTTATTAATCTCAGAAGTTTGTAAATTGCCTGTAATTTTAATATTATTTTTGCAATTATACAAGAATCGTAACACATATGCGAACACTCGTATTAAATGACTAAATCTGGAATATCTATCAAATTCAACAATTGACTTGTCACAAACCCCGGTCTGTACATATACTTTTAGCTCTGGTAATTCTACCGGGCCCTGCTGTTGCTGTGGCCAAGCTTCTGAACCCTTCTTCAAGAAGGAGGGTCCTTCCCACCACAAGGAATGCTCCTGCAGCTTATGAGGATCAACACCCCTAGAAGCTAAATCTGCAGGGTTGAGAGCCGTTGGTACATGCCTCCAAATAAAACCCTGTGTAAGCTCATTAATTTCTATGACACGGTTTGCTACAAAAGTCTTTAACAATTTTGTCTGAGTTTTAATCCAACCCAGTACCACTGTCGAGTCAGACCAAATTACCTTTTTTGCAAATTTATGATCTCTAAGGGATTGGATTACCTTTGTTGCCAACCGTGCCCCAAGAACCGCGCTGCATAACTCGCTGCGAGGAGTGCTTAAGGCCTTAATAGGGCAAACTTTTGCCTTAGCACATAAAAGCCTTACAGTAACCTGATTATCTATATTTATAGAGCGCAAATAAACACATGCTCCATATGCCTCCTGTGAAGCATCTACAAAGCAATGCAATTCAATTGAAACAGGAGTATCACACAATGTGTTTCTAGGTATTGTAATGTTAGATAGACTATTAATATTTTTTGCTATCTCAAGCCATTTTTTTTCTATATTCAACGGAACTGGCATATCCCAATCTAACTTTTCACACCATAAGCGTTGTAGAATAATTTTAGCTTTAATTATGCATGGACACAACAACCCCATTGGATCAAATATTTTACATGTTAAGGAGATAATTGTACGCTTTGTTATTTTTCTATTTAAATCCATGTCAACTTTAAAATGTAACATATCAGTTGCAGGTGACCAATTAAGCCCTAAAACTGTTGAGTGCTTGCTCAAATCAAGAGTTGTGGAAGTAGTCTCACCCTGTAAAATATTTGAACAATTTGAACGTATTTTATGCAATGGAAAACAAGCTGAGGACAACATTTTATTTACCCCGTCATAAATTTCTTTAATTTCTAATTCTGATTGACCTCCTGTATTTAAATCGTCCATATAAATGTCATGCTCCAATATATTAGCAATTTTAGGATCAGAACATTCGTTAGCCAGTTGCATGAGACATCTCGTGCTTAAAAATGGCGCTGAAGCAGTGCCATAGGTCACTGTATTAAGCTGCAAAACTTTAAGTTGCTGAGCTTCATTATCTCTCCATAAAATCAACTGCAAGTGACGTTGAGTAGGGTCAATTTCCACTTGACGATACATTTTTTGTATATCGCCCGTGAGTACATATCTATAGCTTCTGAATCGTAACAAAATTGAACACAAATCATCTTGTACTACTGGGCCAATATATTGAATATCATTTAACGATTTCCCTGTAGTTGTTTTAGCAGACCCATCGAAAACAACTCTAAGTTTGGTACTTTCACTACTTTCTTTAATTACAGCATGATGTGGCAAGTAATATCCAAATACAGGTTTATTAATTTCTTGTAAATGACCCAAATCACGATATTCGTTAATAAATTGTACATATTTGTCTTTGAATTGGGGATTAGTTTTAAATTTTTTCTCTAAGCTAAAAAAACGTTTCTTTGCTAAAAAATAGGAATCACCTAAAGCTTGTTCTGGCACCTCTTTAAACGGTATTTTAACAGAAAATCTACCATTAGGAAGTCGTTTCATATTTTCTAAAAAATGAACATGGCATAATTTATCTTCCGGTGACATATTATTTTTTGAGCTTACTTCTTCTATCTCCCAAAATCTTTTTAATTCATTGTGAATTTCCTTTGTAAAATTACACGTAATATTCTTTTGCCTACATTCTCCCAAACGTCCACTAACTAACCATCCGAACTTGGAATCTTGTAGTATAGGCTTACCTACACCCAACGATATACGCTGTTGCCCAACTATGGACCAAAAAACATCCGCTCCTAAAAGCACATCTATATCCGACGGGCAATGCAATTTAGGATCCGCCAGCTGAATATTTTCAGGCAGATTTAGTTCCTTTAGATTTACAGGGGCACTTGGTAATGGTCCTGTAATCTGCGGAATGATCAAACAATTTACTTCAATCTGGTAAGTATGTAGACGTGACTTTATGCATATATTACAGCGCTCAGATATATTGAAAGATAAATTAGAGATACCTGAAACGCGCAACGGTTCAGACACCTTAGTCCTTAGACCCAATTTGTTTTTTAAATTTTGTGACACAAAAGATGATTGGCTACCCGTGTCTAATAAAACCCGGGCCAGATAAGTTTGCTGGTTACATTGGTTCACTACCTCTACCACTGCAGTACATAAGAGGACCTGACAAGCTGAGGCCACGGACATTGACACTGGTGAAGGCTCAAGACAGGTTGAAGGTGCAGCAGTATCAGATACATTTTTATTATAATTATTTATATGTAATAAACTGTTATGTTTTTGTTTACATGATTTACACTGACCTTTAATTCGACACCGAAATGCATTATGACCTTCTCGCAAACAATTCAAGCACAGTTTCAATCTACGAACTTCTTTCATTCTATCTTGAGCATTCATTTCTTTAAATTTTGTGCATTCAAAAATACGATGTCCCTGGTGACTACAGAACAAACACAAATATTCACTTAAATTTTCAGATGAAACCAAAGAATTGGAATTTTCAAATCGCTTTGTTGAATAATTATGATTTGAATTATTATTTTTATTAATATTTTTATTCCAATTATTGTTACCATATTTTTTATTAATATTTCCTATTTGTTTTTCTGGCTGAATCCTAGTTAATGTGGTTTCCAATATATCTGCACGACTACGCAAAAATTGGTAAAAATTATCCAATGTGGGAATGTCAGGTAATATATTCCTGTGTTCTTCCCATTTTCTACTGGTAATAGAGTCTAATTTGGATATAACTAAAAATATAATCAATGCATCCCATTGGTCAGTCGGTTGACCTAAAGTATTGAGTGCACGTAAATTTTTACAAACATTATCTACCAAACAACGCAAATCCATATATGACTCCTTAGTCAATCTTTCAATATCAAATAATGCCTTGAGATGATTATTTATGAGAATCTTTTTACTGTCGTACCGGTTACATAATAATTCCCATGCTATTTTATAATTATCAGAAGTAAATTCCAAAGACTTTATAACTTCAAGAGCACCTCCCTCTAGTGAAGACCTTAAATAATGAAACTTATTAATATCTTGTATCGATTCATTGTTATGAATTAAAGATTTAAATGTGTCTCTAAATTCCAACCACTTTAAATATGAGCCGTTGAAAGTTGGTAGTTTAATAGTCGGCAACCTAATAGATTGTAAACTATGAAACTGAGAATTACATTGAGAGAAGACACTTTTCTCACTATCTACCCCACATTTATCCAATTTACAAGCATTCTCTCCTCGTTTCTCCAATATATCCTCCATGGTAGCTATAGTAGAAATAAATTTGGATTCAATTGATTCCCTAATATCAATTTGTTCATCTATATCTGACTCATCGCAACAACTTTCAATATTAGTTTGTATCTCATCAAAACGCTTTGACAAATCTATGCAATTATCCAAACGTCTACTTAATTCCTTGACAGCAATACTACTCATAGAACTTATTCCTGCTTTTTGCAAATCCTGCACATAATCATTTATTTTAGTTAAACGACCCTTTATATTACCGCGTTTCCGAATCAAATCGCTTAAATTCGAATCATATTCATCCTTTTCTGCGAGCGGCATATTTAAAACACAACCCCTAAACTCAAACAATGAAATAGGTAAGTAATATTATGTGCATCAAACCAAGTGTCGTATGTTCACTCCAATTGTCGCCGGTGAAAACAAGATGGCCGCCTTAGCTGTTCACGTTGCACGTTGCACGATGTAAGCGCGTGCACCACGTGCTCGATGCTCCGGAACAAAACCCGACGCGCAAGCAAGCGGTTATGGCGGGAGGCAGCGCGCAGCGCAGATGCAGTCGTTGTTTGCCTGAAATTGTTCGGCGAAAATATTTGAAGCAGTGCAATGCAAAGCCTAGCGTGAAACAAAGGGTTATTATTTTCTTTTATGCAGGAAAGAAACACGTGCAAACAATTTATGTCACAGAAATATTTCGATTATTTGATATATTTTATAATAATCTTGAGACTGACAAGTAGGGAATGATAATGCAATTATTGCAATTAAAATATACCTAATGCAGGAATTTTTGTAAGTAGGTACTAATAACACTTTAACGAAACAAAGCTGTCGAAATTCGATCGCCGCAGATTTCACTCAATGATATTACATATTACTTATCATTGATTTCACTATAAAAAAAAAATGCTTTATAATATTTTTATTAACGCACACTTGCACACCAAATTATGCTAACTTATTAATCATCTAGCAACCAATATGACTAATATGACTGAAATGAAACAAATATTCACCCAAATAGAAACGGAAATGAGGAATGGAAAAATATAGGAACGAGCTACTTCCCTCGGGTAGACCTCCAGATGCGGTGCTTGCGCCGTCCAGGTTATTAATTAGTCTCCAATAGGTAGCAGTAGCCTCCTCAATAGGTATTCCAAAATATTCCTCGGTTGTTCCTTTGCAGTAAGTATTTTGCGCCGGCCGGTTACGTATCGTAGGTAATATCCAATCCAATATCCAAGTGTCGGCGCGTGCGACGTTGCCAATCCGAACTATGACGGACGTCGTGCGTGGAACTTTCCGCTCGACCTTTCTCGAACTTCCATACAAATCTTGCAGAATTCTTGAATTTAGACGGTCGCCACATGTACAGGATCTTGAGTAACAACACTGTACTTGTTTTAAATATTATAATTCCTTCTTCGTATTACAATAATTATTAGTTACAACTTGACTCGACTTTATATAATATAGGAGAGAACGAAATGAGACGGTGGTGCGTGCACTCCAGGAGATGCGTTGGCGGCGAATGGGCCGGTGCGGGGGCGCTGACCGCAGAGCAATAGAAGCCGCAGACACCTCGGTTTGCCGCGGCCCGCGACAGAGTAGCTGAGTAGCAGAGTAGCTATGTACTGGCGTGTACACAATCCAAAATTTATTTATTTATTTAGTCTTTATTGCACTATACAAAGTATAAAAGCAAAAGGCGGACTTAATGCTAAAAGCATTCTCTTCCAGTCAACCTTTGGGCAGTGGAAAAACAACGAAGGCGGCAAATGAAAAAAAAAACAAAACCTACGGAACAAAAACATACAGAACAGATATAAATTCTATAAATTTAATAAATATACATACATACTATATTAATATATACCCAATATATATATATATATACATATATATAATATATACCTAATATAACTATAAAAAATATAATATTATTGATGACTTAGTGAATTAAACAGATGAGCCAGTACGTGCTTCTTGAATGTGGATTTGCTAGACGACTTTCGTAATCGACAAGGTAAAGCATTCCAGAGTCGGGTAGCTTGGGCTGCAAATGAGTAGACCAGGAAACCAGTACGGTGAAGTGGAGTAGACAGAGCCAAATTCTGTGAAGACCGCAGCAGTCGATCATGAGTGTCACACCGGAATTGAAATTTACATTTCAGGTACTCCGGCGCAAAATCATCAAATAGAATTGAAAAGAGAGTAGAGAGTATCCTGTATTGCCGACGTTGGCGAATTGGAAGCCATTTCAGCTGAGAACGATATGAAGAGATATGGTCATATTTCCGAAGACAGAAGATTAAACGGATACAGTTATTTATGAGACGGTACAGTTTGTCCAGAAGATCTTCGTTTAGGTCAGGGTAACATACATCAGCATAATCAATAATGGGGAAGATAAGAGCATGCACCAGAGTTATTTTTACCTTGATTGGAAGAAAGTTTCTGAGACGGTTAAGTGCTCTAAGCTTTGCTGTAACAGACATTAACATAAATATGTTTTTAATTTGTGTTGACCAGCAAAGTGTTGAGTCCAAGTAGATCCCAAGGTTTTTGACATTTTCAGAAAACGGTATGGGAGAACCATCAACGATGATAGGTGGAACAGTACTGAAATCGAACTTGCACAATTGACGGCTACTACCTATTACTATTGCCTTATATTTTCCAGTATTAATTTTTAATCCAAATTTGTTGCACCATAGTTTCAACTCGTCCAGATCTTCATTAACTGTGTCAATAGCAGAAGTAATGGAGGCTACTTTCTCTTGCGCGTAAATTTGAAGATCGTCAGCATATAAATGGTAAGAGCACCGAAGCCGGGAAGATAGAAAATTAATAAAGATAGAGAAAAGAAGAGGGGACAAAGTACCACCCTGCGGCACGCTAGAAGGGACAGGATACCAGTCAGAAATGTCACGACCAGAGCGCACAACTTGCTGGCGATTTGCAAGGTAGGTAGAAAACCAATGTAAAGAAGTTGTGTCAAAGTTAAGATGACCGAGCATGGCAATGAGGATATCGTGATCGACCAAATTAAACGCATTTGAAAAATCAATTAATACAAGCACAGTGACCATTCTATCCTCCATGCCTAACCGGATATCATCGGTGACTTTTACGAGGGCAGTAGTTGTGCTGTGTCTGGAACGGAAGCCGGACTGATAGGGAGATAGGAACTTACTCTTTTGAAGAAAGTTCGTTACTTGTCGGTGTACAGTGGACTCTAAAAGTTTGGACAAATATGGCAAGATTGATATAGGCCTATAGTTATTAAGTTGTGAGGGGTTAGTAATTTTAGGAAGAGGGGTGATAAAGGCATTACGCCATGAAGCAGGAAATTCCCCTGACAACATAGAGAAATTGACTATGTGAGTTATGACTGGAAGAAAATGTTCGAGAACGGGAAAAATCATAGCACGACTCAAACCATCACAGCCTACTGCCTTTGATTTTAGAGATGTCAATGTTTTACGAGCGTCCTCAACCGAGATAGGGGAAAAAGAGAATGTTTCGTGTTGAGGTTTGGCCATGGAAGTAATTTCTGAAATAGTTAGAGATTTAATATGAGGAGAAAGATCAGGAGTGACTGTGAAATGAGAATTCAGTACATTAAGAGGAAAGAGAATTTGGTCATCGTTAACCGAATGCTTACCTATACCATGGGATTTAAGGAACTTCCATATTTCGGCCGGAGAAGAGTTGGTGTTGTTATCGAAGAAATACCGACGTTTCGCCGCTCTTACCATTTGATTACAGTGGTTACGAGCGGTTTTGTAGAGATTCCAGTGCTCAACACACCTATCACGCTTGAATTTCCTAAAAGCTCTATTACGACGAGTCATCGCCATGCGGACACCTCGTGTGATCCATGGGGCTGGTGGGCGCTTCATACGCACGGCTTTTACCGGTGCATGCTCGTCAAACAGTTTTAGAATGAGATTATTGAAGTTAGAAATTTTATCGTCCACTGATGACGAGCTATACACCGGCGAAAAGTCAATAGAAGCGGCGTCATTACCCAATGCAGCGAGATCCAGACTGGCAAAGCTTCTCATCAGAACCATTTCCGGTTTATGTTTCCGGTGTATTATTCGCTGTATCTGACACTTCTAACTGACAGGAGACGCATCGTAGACGCGTCGCTTTCATACATTGACAAGATCCAAGTCGCTTGCAAATAGTGTTGTGTGAGAAGTGCCTAACACTGTTCACTGACTGGAGACGCGTCTATGATGCGTCTCCTGTCAGTGAACAGTGTTAGGCACAGTCAGATACAACGAATTTTGGGTTGCGTTGCAGTCGCGTAGCTCGTAAATAGCGTTGTGTGAAGAGCTTTAGAAGTTCGATGTTTCACAGGTCTAATGGACGGTAGACCTGAGTATTAAATTTGATATAAAGTTCAGCTTGATACCTCCAAGCGTTACTGAGAAAAAGGGTCTTGAAAGACGGACGGATGGACAACAAAGTGATCCTATATGGGTTCCGTTTCCTTTTCAGGTACGGAACCCTAAAAAATAGCTCTTGATAAAGTGAATAAAATGTAATTGTCATCAAATAAATGTTTCTCGACACGCTAGACTTCAGGTCTGATATGGCATGTCTCTTTTTGTAACAAAAATGTGCGTAATTAATTTCAATTAGGTTAGGTACCTTCTTTATCTGCGATAATAACGAAAAACCGCATAACTAAAAATACAGGTATTATCCATTCATAATGTCGGTACCTTGTCAACAGCAATATCCAATATATAGGTTAACTCATATATTATGTGTTATTTTTTAAATAAATAAATAAATAAAAAATAACACATAATATATGAGGATTAGGACTTATTTTAATTAAAACTTTGTTGGAGTTTTGAATGTTCTTTCTTGTTATATTCCGCTATATTTTCAAACACGGTATACCAGTGAAATAATAATACAAGTTTTCGGATATAAAATGCCATGAATTTTTATAACAAAAGTATTTATTGTATCCTGGTTACTACATATTTTAAATATGTAAATGGAATTCAGATAAAGCAAACTATTCCTGGAATTCACAAAAAACAGCATTTTTTGTCAAATCCATTTAATTTCGTTGTTGTGAAGTCATGGAAAGAAAAACGAAATATAAAAATTTCGTAACATAGTACCTCTACATGGTATGTGATTAAAAAGTATAAAAAATACTTCTTTCGAGCATATTTTCGAAAGGACGGGGGCGCTGCTTTCATCAATAATGTAAAGTTCCACAGCTTGAGCGAGCCGGCAGTTCCCTGGGGCTTGTTTTCTTAAACAAAATTTGTTTTCCTCAAGTTGGGCAATTAGCGTTATAACTCTCATTTATTGCGCAACTTTAATTCGTATTCACTATTACTCGTAGCTGACGATTTATTTGGAATGTTTCCAGATATATTGGAACGCAAGGGAGTTTAAATCTCTCACGTTTATGGTGCGTCACGTTGAAGAATGAACGAGGCAATTGCACCTATTCTTTTGAATGAAAGTATCTGAAATTTGTATAATACAGCATTATTTTATGAAATTAATGAATTGGAGATTACATAATTTGCGAATATCGTCAACCATCCTTAAATTTTGTCACAGTTTTTGGGTTTTGATTTTGAGTTAAATTATAACTTCATTCTTCCTTCATTTTTCGATAAAAGGCATAAAATCTTATTGAAGTCCATTAGCGATGGTGAGCACTTGCAATCAAGTGACTTGTCTACTTGAATGTTGGCAAATAGTAAGAAAACAATAAGTTTTTTGAGAAAGTACTTTAGTGAAGAAACTGCTCAAGTTAAGCTAAGGGCATAATTTTAAATGCTCGCTGCTTTAATCTCGTTTTAAGATGATTAGTTCGTTGTATTTCTGCGGCAGTCGAAGTGGACATAAAAATGATCCAACTTTCCAATTCATAAGACACAAAATGCGCGGAAAGGGCACTTAGGAAGCTCGCTGAATTCGTCGCAAATTACACAGCATAAGTTTTAGTAGGAAGTCGACGGCATCAATATTCATTTTCATTCATTCAGTACTCGGCTTAAGACTTTGAATATTGTGGTGCGCTAATCGACTATAGTTTACGGCTGCTATTAAATTTCATTCATTTCTAATTCACTAAATAATATTTAGTGCATATTTAGTAAATATGCAAGCTCAGATTTACAACTTGGACTAATTAATTACCGTAACACGTGATGGAATAAAACCTAAACGACCTTAAAAAATTTTGAGTAATTTGGTCTTAGTGTTTAAGAGCCATATTATTGGTAATGCCTTTAGTGTTAAAATAAAACGTGACTTATTTTGTATGTCTCGTTATACAATAGCATTATTAAAACAAGCCAAACAATTGATTATTTACAATTATATCTTTAACACGTAAACAGTTATTATCGTAACAAATTTTGTTTTGACGTATTCAAATTCACGATAGATATAGATGAATAGATGATAGATGAATTTTCCTAGAAGTTTGTTGAAAATTAAGTCATATCAGCATAAGTCATAACTTTGCTACAAATTTAAAGCAAAATAATCCTGGCGGGTACGAAAGTAGGTTATAAGTTGAAAGTATTCATAAAACATAAATATGACTACTACATTCACCTTCGTGTTTTGGATCATTAAGGCTTGCTAATTACATAAGTTAAAACTTAGACTTGAATATAGAAATTGTATGAAATATTTGTGATTATTTTTAATTTCAAAATTTGTGCTAACATAGAACAAAAATTTTAACCGGACAAGTACTTACGTGTTGTACTAACACCGGTTCCCTATCGCCAATAACAACAACACGGCGATTAATATGGGTGTTGTATGGTGAAAGAAAATTGTAACGTTTAAATTTCCGGCAAGAAAAAAATAAATTTTTCAAAAATACGGAAGTAATTAGATCATAAATACTATGATTCTTATCTATACCTACGACTCTGTTGCCTCAATGTTTTATTCGTTCTCAACAATGCGGAAATTGGATTGATGAGTTTAATGTTCTGTTCTTGATCTGGGTGTGTATTCTTGTCTTGCGTGTTGTCCATAGCACCCACGATAGGTACTGGAAACCCTAGTGTGACGCTACGAGTGTGTAGCGTTATTATTTTGTGGGTGCTACTGAAAACTCGAGCAAAAATTTAAAGGTCAAATATCTAACGAAGTGACACCTTCGTAAAAAACATTCAACCCTTTCTATGTTACGTATAAGAGAATAAAAGATGGCAAAAATAGGTTGCCATGAAAATGCTCTCATTTTTCCGTAGCGCGGTGTATAATACGCATGGATGACGGAAGTAAAAGCTTTTTTCGGATGTAAAATACCACGCCTGTCTGTTGGCGTGACATGGACGCAAATCGTCACGCACTGTTAATTTAATAATGGCTATTTACCTGTAACATGTAGATATTTTATACGGATTGAGAAATAATTTTTCTGCGAACCAGCGTAGTACAGTGTGTTTAAAGTTCAATTATGATACAAACATTAATCCAACAAGTTCATGGGATGTCTTGGAATATTTTGTAGGTGCCATTAATGAATATTTATTATCTCACTAGTGGACCCGGCAGACGTCGTCCTGCAACATAATTTATTAAGTAGACGCCCTTCCTACGCTTTCGGAGATTTGTTGCTGCGCTCCTTTGTTCGTAACGTGATGTTTTATAGCCCAAAGCCTTCCTCAATAAATGGACTATTTAAAAAAAAAGAACCAATAGTTCCAGAGATTAGCGCGTTCAAACGAACAAACAAACAAGCAAACTCTTCTTCTTCTGCTTTATATTATTCGTATAGAAGTATAGATAAGTAAATTTTTGATTCTTTCACCGTTTAAGATGGGTGCTTTAATTTGGAGTTGAAAAAACGGCGAAATGAACTCTTCAGCACGACTTGTAAGCTACAAATAGTTTTAAAATAAAATTTGTTATCTACGTGGAACTGAGTGTCATAATACAAATAACGCCAATGGTTTCTAGTTATATGTATAACAGATAAAAAGTATATTCGTAAGTATATTTGTAAAAGTAACTTGACGGGAGCTTCACAGATGACTATCACCAAATGTGCTAATTCTGCATTGAGACAAACAACAAACAACCTTTTGTGGTTGAAATAAGGGTGTTGCAGTGAGTAGTTACAAATACGTGTCCGAATTATAGGGATATATATTAGGCTAGAAGAAGTCAGGAGCAATTATATTAATGTCTCGAACAAGTCGGTTGTTCTTTGTCTCTGACGTACTTATCGTGGTATACTTATTTGTTTTAGGATTTCTTTCGGTAATAATATTTTATGATAAAAGCAATTCAATTTTATGGCTGATACGATATGGAGAATAGGCGAACTGTGGCGAATAGGTCACCACCGAATATAACGTGACGGACATCTGAATATCTTGTTATATATGATAGAGCCACAGCGCAATAAGGTTCAGAAACTTAACGGTCTATAAAATTCAAACGATGTAACCGCTCAGTTACTGAGTTCGTATATATAATTCTCTTCCACAATGATACATGAGTAATACAATGGTCAATGATACACAAAAAAACTTAAAATATTAAACATAACATAACATAACATAGAATACTGTTAGATACTAATCAGAATATAATATGTAAGTATGCAAATGAAAAATATTGAAAAAATAGATACTGAATGGATTGATTTAAATTTAATAATATGGGTATTTATCAACGGAATAGACTCCGTAACAATGTTTTCGATAGTCTCAGAAATGACTTACCTAATTTGGATGAAATTTTTATTGATGTAGTTTTATAAAAATTGAGGCAGTTTGTTTTGGGTCAATCATGAGTGCCGTCAAACTTTTATTCAAGTTTTTCTCATTTTCAAGTTGACATTTTAATTTATAGTGTTGGCATGCTTATACTGCAATCTACACTTAGAAACTCGTCAGTAATTACTAGAAAAACTCATTAATACTTGCCAACTAGCGCACTCGAACTAGAGTCGGTACAAGTGGTAATAAATCTCACTTGGTAATGTATAGACGCAAAACAGCAGAAAGATATTTCACGGTTGACTCCACTGGTAACACGATGTGTTGCTTCCCAAAGTAATTCTGCCTAAAGTTCACCATTTTAAAAAACATACCAGTTTAGTGTAAATGGCCAGTATTTAAAATTAAAACTGGATCCTACTCCATACAAATAGCATAGTTTATAGTATGCACTAGGTACATTAAATAAAGTAACATTAAACGTCTTATATCATAATATGTACGACCTTTCCATCCGCTTTGCTTTTGTGTAATATATGAGCTATTGCGGATTTTTCTTTCTGAACAATGGTTTGCACAATAGGGTGCAAATGGTGTTCCAAATTTATTGAAATGCATATTGCGCAAATCAATGTAGACGTAGAAATAATAATTGCCATAAAACAGACGATGGATGGCATTGTTTTAACACAATATGTACCTACGAATAAAATATTCTATTACTTATCACGTACATAAATAAGTACGAGTAAACTCTGATTTCAAATACTTCACATTTTTCTTCTATGAGATTTGTTCGAAAGTCAGAAACATTTTTTTTGCAATCTCTCAACTACATAAAAAATAAAATGACCAAGCGAGCAGCTTTTTATAATAAGAAATGAGGCAAGTCGAAATAGTTTTGCGGAAGACGCTTAAGTAATTAACTTAATTTATACCACCGCTTCTGCTTCGCTGAAGTTTAATAAGTACGAAAAATAATAACTAGGTAGCTGTACCTATTCGTCTTAGCTTAATGACACTTAATACGTAATTTCTAATTAAAACTGGGATTGCTTCAAAGTTGGAAGCGATCGTAGCCCAACAACTTGTGTCGACTCAAACGTTCAAAGACTGAGTTAATCAAGCCAGTGCAGTCAGTAAGTGAATAGGTGACCGCTTGATAGAACTAAACATTTCTTGAGCGTCTGCACGCTTCAAAGGGCTCGTTTAAATATCGATTTCGATTTTTGTGGTAAGATGACTGCCATCTCCTGTATGATGATAAAATGAAGTCAATGTGTCCTTCATTGACTTTCAATGTGTCCGAAATTGGTTTTCGAGTCTCATGATAAACTTGTAACACTTTGTAGACCACCATTTGCTTTTGCACTAATCTACATACTTTGCCGAAAAGTAATGGAGTGTTTTCTAAGGCCTAGAGTCTTATTAGTAAAGACTTGTGCTTCTCAGTGAATCATTAATGGATTGAAGCTAATCGAAATTTGGATTACAAAATATTGTTTAAACCAAATCGTTAAGGAACCATCGTAAACGGAAAATAAGATAATTTGTCTTAATTACTTTGTAAGAGTAAGCTGTAAAATCCTGACTATAAAACCCGTTTTATATCGGTGAACTGTGAGAAGTAATTGATCATTAAAACGAAATCAACAATGATGGTTTTAGCTTATTAAACAGTCAAATAAAAATCGCCTAAAGGGGCATAATCACTGTTTAATTTTTTACACCTTTTATTTTTATTGTAAAGCTACTTAACTGTACATAAAAATGTATCGTTTACAATTAACTGCATGGTAAAATCCAGATACATATTTAATTATGCTCGTAAATATTTTCTGCAATTTTTTATTTGCATAAAAGCTCCTCTTTTTGGATAGTTACAGCATTTATTATTAAAATAGGTACCACTACATAATTTCACCAAAGTTATAAAAAAAGCTACACGAAACTCGAATGTGACTGGAACATTTTTCGTTGTTTTTATGAGCTAGTGCTTAGAGGATACTCTAAAGCTCTATTAGCCTAAATTGTTTGCTTTAGACGATGCAGCTAATTTAGCTTCTGGCACACTTGATGCTCTAATTTAATTAAAACCTGAAACAGATTGTTGGTGTATAATGCTTAAGCTTCCTCCTAAATGAACAGAGTTTACGAAGGGCTCATGATGACTTTCCAGTGTGGGGAGTTGATTTCATTACATTAATATCTTTGATTATATACACGGTCTTTAATCAAAGATTAACATAGAATTAAAACGTGGAACGAAATTCATAAAATACATTTTAAGTAAGGAGCAATGTTAATATTTTTTTTATTTAATTAATATAAATAATTAACTTAATATTTTTGTCTTCTCAGATAGTCATAGAGTTCTTATCTGAAAGTTTTTAAAATAACGATATATTTATATTTAGAAATTGACGTGTAGGTATGCATATGTGTCACTGATGCACCTCACGGTATATTTTGGATCTAGATTAATAGAGGAAGTGATAATTACTTACTTAGGTACTGTCATCCATGGGCGCTAATAACACTAAAGGCATCACTCCACTGCACTGCAGATTAAAGAAGAAAAAATACTATTATTATTTCATACAGAGTGGTGTGGGACCGATTACATCTTTTGAGAATAAAGCCAGGTGGTTCTAGTAACTTTGTTTCTCACTTCCATGAATGTTGGGATCGCTAAAACTTTTGTGGGAGTACCGAGGCTTGTTATGAAAGTCATAATATGTCCGTGACTTGTAGTTTTAATCCAGCATTAGGTCTGTTGCATGTGTATAGGTTATATAAATATCGACAATAATAATTCCGGCTTGATTGATATCAATGAATTTGCCGTTACTTTTCCTCAATCATATGAGTGATAAAGTGAAACTGTTCGGACGCGAAATGATAAGAACGATGACGCGATGAGAATCTTCGTTGCAACACTGCATTATAGGCTCTATTATCTAAGGAGTAAAATAACATACCATTTAAGGGTGGTCATTGCAACGTCCACCGCTATCATAAACCTATATATAAGAGAAATAATCTATTATGTATGTTCCTTAGGATATAGGCCCATGAAAATTATAGTCGGTATTTACCTGTAATTTATCACTTATAAGATGTATTTTAATAATAATAAGTAGATAGTATACTTTCATTCAAATCGTACATCTTTCACCAAGAATATAAGGTACTATGATCTTTAATAAAAACTAGTTGTGCCAGCGACTTTGTTTGTGCATAGGAGTTTTCCCGCGTGTAATTCGATCCCACAAGAACTCCGGGATAAAAACTAGACTATGTTGCTCCACAACCTCCTCTATCTCCCAGTGAAAGTTTCATAAAAATCCAATCAGCCGTTTCTGAGATTAGCAGGCACAAACGAACGATCAGTTACAGTTTTTTTATATGTATAGAATAGATAACTAGGTACATAATATATTTATTCCAATAACGCTATTCTAATTGTTATTTTTTTGTTAGGTAATCGAATCGCACAATACATCTGCTGGATATATCTTTGCTGAAGGGTTAACATGATGAAAAATCTATAAAGAACATAAGAATAAATGTTCATGTTCAGATAATTTACTGCTTTATCGTATTAAAGCAGTAAAATTTATCCGTACGCTGTTACATTTCCTAAGAGACTGTGAAAACGTATGATCGGCCATTTTTGGGGCACTGGCGGACCATTAAACTTTTATCTCGGAAACTTTGAATTTTAAAGGAAAAGATACGAGCACCGTAGAGATGAATATTTTAAACCTTTCCAGATGCATTTGCTTTGCTAAGTCTTTCGTACAAAACGGAAATAATATCTATTTAATTCATATTCTGCTTCAGTTATGTAGTGGTATACATACCTAATATTGGTAAGACTTGGTATTCGGTTTGAATGAAAATATTTACATCATCATTAAAACCCATAACAGTTCTCACTATGCGAAGGGCACACGCCATAGAAATTTCGCACATTCACGTACCTGAGATGCATACCTACCAAAATGAGAACTTTGTGTAGGTCATCTCTCGTTGTTTTTCTTTTCGAGCTCACGAACGATGAACTCCCTGTTCGTCGTTCAAACCACTTACTTGACTCTTACTCCTTAGAAACTTACGATCTGGTAACAAGGTATTCAACCACAAGGAGAAATAATACTGTCAATATTGTGCCATAATATTCTACTAAATATAATAAATGTAGCTTTGTTTAGTTTTGAAAAGTAATTTATTACTTGTAGTAAAATCAAACCATAATATCTAAGTTAAAATTTAAATGAAGATATAAATGTAAATACGCTGTTATAGGGTTAAC
The DNA here is from genome assembly GCA_905404135.1 of Hesperia comma. Classification (NCBI taxonomy): domain Eukaryota; kingdom Metazoa; phylum Arthropoda; class Insecta; order Lepidoptera; family Hesperiidae; genus Hesperia; species Hesperia comma. The sequence continues at coordinate 8,300,055 of FR990028.1, read as the reverse complement.
CGATGCATGGTGAAACCTTTGGCTCGACTGGGGCGGTAAAAACACCACACCTTTTTATGCCGTGAAGCTTAAATTCTACGTTTCGTGCAGGGTTTGGCTCTCGGTAACTAACGAAGCGTTATAATATTGTTGGAAGTTGTATACGCCGTACAATACTAATTTTTCTTATCTATGTTGCTATGTTGTAAAACCCAAGTGATTACAACTATAGAGTTTGAAATAAAATGTCGTTACTAATAAATATTTTTATTAATAAATAATTTTTGCTCCTGCGTTCGCGTAGGAGTTGAAAAATGTCAAAACGCTAACAAAATTATCCCAACGTATTATTGAGGTGAAAAATATCTTATGTCCCATTATCTCCAAATTATCTCCATTCCACATCTTAATTGGTTTAGCAAATTAAGCGTAAAAAAGTAGACATATAGATAGTAACTACTATCGCTTTAATAATAATACTATGTGTTTGTATTCTGATCAAATTTAAAGTGAGAAAACTTTTACCTTCAGGGATATATTTTAGAATGACGAGAAAATTTTTAATCCGATTCTTATCCTAAATCATGGCGGACATTCAACATAGTTAGTCATGCGGTGACCATGATTCATGCACCTATGTCGAAATATAGGTAAACCAATTCAAAACCATGAGTACCTACCCGTTCATATTTATAACAATTGTCACGCATTTAATAGAAAACGCAGTGATTGCCCAGTAGTTAAACGATGGATTCCCTGTGCCCTATATTTGGCCATTAATGCGTCATTAATAGTCAATATTTAAGAAAATGGCAGCTCATTTGAATACACCTCATGAATGCCTCTCACTTGCAAAGTCTACATGGTTTCATTTTGGAAAGTCCTACGCTCCCCTTCACTTATGGTAAATCTAAGCCGACATTATGGGCAGCTGGTATAAAATTCATAGTAAACCTTTCAAATTAATTATCTTACATAGAATAAAAAGACGTTGCACTTACAATTCCGTTGCTTCTACCACCGAATGACATGTCAACATCCTTTCATTGTAACTCGCTAGATTTTATACCATTCAATACAACAGTATTTTTATTCGTCTGATTCGCTACTTCTATCGTAATAAAAATCGTGAATTGTTTTTGCTTGTTTCGGTCGGAAAAGGTGTTCTTTTTCTTCTCTACCTGAATTTTTTGAAAGAAAGATTTTTGTATGTACAACACACAACACATACTGCAATATTATGTTACACACGTTCCAAAGACATCAAGTTGTCTAACCTATCGACAACGTTCGTGCTCAATGTTTAAACTTTTCGAACTGGTATAAATAATTCTCACTATTATACTCGTTCTATTTTAGATTTACAATCTATATGTACCTATATGGAAAACCCATTTAAACATTTCACCCCGGATTTTGTTTACTTTCCATCGATACAGCGTGTATCGTGACAAGTCAGCATGAAAAGTATTTTACGGCGCAGTGCTCGAATTTAGTCAGTTTTATGGGTTGAACTCGACGCTTCTGAAGTTGAATGGCAACTTAGTAACGGCTGACAAATTGTCAATCAAACTAGTCCATTATCTTACAGTTTGATAATGGACTAGTAAAAGTATTTCTTGAAAATGACAATAAGGCAATTATGGCATCAAAGTAACATTAGAAATATTAAATAGTTTTTAAAAACTAAAAATACGCTTTTATAAAGAACTATAAATGTAAAGAAATAAATGTAGTCACTGTGGCGTTAACCGTGGAGGAAAAAGTTTTTCTTGATAATGACAGTAACAAAATTATGGCATCAAAGTAATATTAAAAATCATTAATAGTTTTAAAAACTAAGAACAAGCTTGTATGAAACCAACTGAAGTAGAAATGCAAAACAAAATAAATGTAGTCACTGTGCCATAACTGTTGAGGGTTGAGGACTTCCCCTTTCAGGAGCCAATTCTGAGCATACTATTCAGCCATGTTTTGTTATGACATTTCATTGTCATTGTCTGTTTGTTGGCTCGTTTGCTATCTTAATTAAATAAAAATATACTTATGCAGTAGATATTTAGCGCTTTGACCGTATGCGCGTATCAAGAGATCACACATTTCTTAAGCATACAAAAGTAAATTTATTATAATTATGCGCTGTTTAATAAATACTACATAAGTTAAACAAAATAAGAAAATATTCATTATTACCACCCTTATGATAACCAACCCTTTGACAAAAGGATTACGGCCACATTTTGACCGCAGAGCGGGAGTCACGAGAATTAATAATTTATGAGGTATAAACCCTAACAATTCAATAATATTATGAATTTAACACGAGAGTCATCGTTTTTCAATAAAATAGCAGAATATTACAATTTTGTAGCTATGTTATAGCTTATAAACTACACTTTTCATTGCCAGATAATATATCGTAGATATAAAGTTCAAAATTATTAGCTAGTAGGTACATAAAGGGTTAAAAGGCATAGTAAAAAAAGGAAAAAAAAACTCGGGCTCGCACTTGTATGGTTCCGTACAACCGAGAAATGCTAACTCTAATGACATAAAGAAACAAGTTTTGAACCTTAAAACCTCCACCTTAAAACCTTTAAACAATCATAATACAGATTGTTTCTAAGAACAGAAGATATTATGTTAAATTTATGATTTCTTAATAAATCTTTATTAAGATTAGATAATAATTTGCTGTGAAGTGCAAATTTATCTCAACTAAGTCCCCAGGCTATTAACTTTTTTAATATACGAGTCTTATTCTTATTGAGTTGAGATGCAATTCTTGTACACATATAATAATCCTACGTGCGTGCAATATACTGTGCGACAAATGTTTACGAAACAAATATTTGTTTTGGAGCAACTGCAGCAGATAGTATCAAATCAGGCCAAGAGAACTTGTGAATTGCGGAAACTTGTTTGTATGTTTCTGTATAATTTTATTATACATATAACACCGCTAGCTTTCAAAATCCTTCAAGAAAACTTACAATTATAACGTCAAATTCAAGACATTAATGACTCAAGGCTACTAGATTTTAGCCCCTATACATCATTTTGAAGGGCTAGAATCCGCTAGAGCATTCTTTATTAGTTTGCTCCAGTATGGATTGAATGTGTTAAATGTGGGCAAGAAATACGGTCTATGGGAACCGATAATAACTGTAACGGCTTTAATTGACCTCCTATGGAAAGAGCTAAATAAAAATAATATATAGGTATATCGTATCGTATCGTGAACTTTTAAAGAAATCAAAAATAATGGACTTTGTACCGGATTAAACTAATCTGGAAATTAAACAAAAAGTAACTTAAAACATACAAAACCGAGGAAAACAAGAGAGTATAAAATAAAGAGCCATAAAATGATCCCCGTAAGTTTTTCCCCGGATATTTAATCCTTATATTTAGGTACAAAGTAGTACCGGCACCAGGCACCTGAACTTGAGTCGCCGAACATATTGGAATTGCCAGTTCCTGCTAAAAAAAGTTTATTACTGAATGTATTCAGGGGTTTTTACATTATAAAGAGACAGTAGGTAGGTGGTACTAACAAAAATATTCTTGGTCCCCATATCTATCGACAATAAACCACCACGTAGGTACATTTGAATATGTACATTCTAACCCTCTATGCAAAAGAGGGGTTTGATAATGTCCTCACATGTTTAACGTGTGGATGAATTTTATTTATTTAAGTAAATATTTGTTACATTATGTTAGGTTAGTTTCCTAAAGAATCTTTTTGAAACCCAGGAATCAAACGCGCGTGTGTTGTCTATGGCATCAAAACAGCAAAAAGGATGATTTAAGTTTTTTTATGTTCGACTTTATTTAAATTTAAAGAAACCTATACTAACATTTTTGGAGAGACAAAGACATGGATTTCCCGAAGCCTAATGAGGATGCTTTACGTTACGCATATAAATTAATCCTATTTGTAGTCGGTTAATAAATAGGATAACTTTACGAAAATAGTCCCACATGGTCGTGAAACGCTAAGCTATGTTAATTCAGATCTCTCGCTTCTCAACTTTAAATCGCAGACAGAGAACTTAAACCACTGTCTTACAAATGACTTAAGTTTATGCAGCGAGTGTTCGAAATGCTTTAAGTGTGGTAACGATATAAGTACTTTTAATAATACTATTTTCATTACAGCAGTAATTACAGCAGTAGTGTTTTAACCGATTTAAAGGTTTTGTTCGCAATTTCATTGAATATTAATTTTTTTATGTTCATTATTATCAAAAAAATGTAGTGGATGTACCGATTTTGATAAGTTGTTTTTAATATTGAAAATCGAAAGCTTGTCGTGTGGTTCCATGTTGATTTCATTTGAGTGACATTTGACGAGTACTCTTTGAGCTATCTCTAATAATGCGTGTTTAATTGACTCCAACTATATACCTAGACGATGTTCTTATTTTACTGTATCGATGTTGATGTGGGCTTTTTCAATTGTCGAAGGTAGGTATTAATATAATTTTTATTTGCAAGCTCGCTAAAATACACCAATGAAAACTTCATCCAAACGTCAGTTACTCCGAATAATAGTTCTCAAATATCTTTCATGTAGGTATAGCTATGTACAATCGGCAAAATTGATTCGTGCCCCACTTCGTCAATAGTTCGTTTGAACTTTTGAGGATGTCAAATTCGTTTTCATTTCAAGCGTGTCTGCTGCACATATGACTTTCTTATTATTATGCTCATTCCGTCAAATCGTCAAACGTCGCTCTAAATTTTTGTCAAGTGCAATGATTTACTTTTTACAATCCATACTAATATTATAAATTCGAAAGTCTGTCTGTCTGTCTGTCTGTGACGTTTTCACGGCTAAACCACCGGTCCAATTTGGGTGAAATTCGGAATGAAAATAGTTGAAGACCCAGAGACTACGTTTTTTTTAAAAAAATCAACCCCTAAAGGCTTGCATTAGGGCATGAAAATTTGTATGAAAAATCTGAACCGCTTGAACGATTTCGATGAGTTTTCCCAGGAAGATAGTTGATGACGTACCCCCTTTCCCACTTCCCCGGTTCGCGATATAAACGAATTCCACGCGGGCGAAGCCGCGAGCAAAAGCTAGTATCTGATAACTGCAAAATATATTCGACAGAAATCCTTATGTCTTTTGTATTAACTACATACAAGTTTTTCCCGCGGCTTACCAGCTAAGCAAAAAAAATACCGTTAAAATTATTTCATGGGAGTTTATTTAGAGGAGTGAAATTATCCTTTGTTTTTTTTTTCATCTCAAACCTCCTCCATATAATTTCCAATAATTTCAGCATTCAGTCGTTTCAACAGATTCAGCAGTTTAAGTGTGAAAAGCCAATAGACGAACAAAGTTACTTTTCTTTTTAATAATTTTATTTATCAGAAATCGTTTTTGCAGATTTGAATATCTTTACTTCATGATGGACAGACAATGTGTTTAATGTTTATGTTGATTATTGTATTATATAATATGTCAAAGTATTCAGAAACACAAATCTCGAAATATAAATAATGTATTGTTAATGTCATGTAGAGTATTAACAGGTTTGTTTCCAAGGCAACGAATATTTAAACGAATTTCGACTTAATTGCACTTGATGTGTTATAAGAAAATGAGCTGAAGGTGGGGTACGAATCAATTTGGCCGATAGTACATACATACATATGGCTTAGGTGCAAAATCGTGCATACTCTCCAAAATAGAATAGAATAGGGCTAGTCTACGCTTTCGTTCGAGGCGATAAAAAATACTTGATAAAAACAGTCGAGATAATAAGAAAGAGTGAGCATTAAAACAGTGAAAATGATAAACTTAAATTAAAATATGTTTCCGCGCCACAAAAGCCACATTGAAGGTCTATTCATTAGAAGATAGAAAACAGTAATCCATCATTCATTTCAGTATCTTCTTATAGCATTTCTATTTTGATCAATGCTACTTTGTATTAGACAGGGATCGATGGGTCGTGATTACGATTACTTAGCACTTTTATGTAACTCTACACTAAACTTACAAACTATACGCCCATAGGTTTTGTATGATCTTGTGTTACATAATTATGACATATGGCTATACCCCTACAGTAAAACATATAAGTGTTTATTTGTTCTTAGGAGATATTTTTAAGGAAAAAGTTTTGAAGTATCACAGGGCCAATAGACGCTAAGAATAATATTTTAAGAATTTTTGTCTCTGCCTTTATTTCGTTTTGAAGTATATTATTACGTACGCTAAGGCTTGCTCGATTCAAAGTTATCAGCTAATTTATGATTACGCCTTGCGCAATGATAAAACCTCTTAAGACCTTCTAAGCTTTGGAAAACACTTTAAGCCTTCGAAGCTGCCAGTCGTCATTAGAACGCATTCGGTAAGACATGTCGGAAGCCTTTGAGCAGCTCAGAAAAATTCCGTCACTTACCCCTGCACTTACCCCACAAACCTGTATTGGAACAGCGTGGTATTTCACACTCTAAGCCTCCATAAATACGTCGGTAAAAAGCCACCTTCTTAACGTACCGTTAACTTAATAGCCATAACGCTATGTTGATAAATAAATAATCGTATCGAACTAATATCACTCAGCAACTACTGGTATAGCAGATGAAACAATATTTTATTTTCCGTTGTGGTAACTACAATACTAAATACTATAATTACTGTTTTGTCAGCAGTTCCATTTCATACAAATAGCATTTACATAATACCAACGAGTCACGTTTTACTGAGTAGGTACAATGTCCGTAATTTTGTATGGTCTGAAGTTTATAATTTTGTACATTAAGTTTTATCTCATTCAATTTTACTGGGCAAATTTTGAGATCTTTTGTTGTTTCGCAAACAACTGCAGTTGTATGTTAAAACGTCCATTCACAGCGTTTGAATTGAGAAAAAGGTTTTTTGTTACTTCAACGTCAGTGTATTTATTAAATCTTCTTACAAAAATCTTAACATTTTAACCGATCATTGTAAAGATTTGATCATAAATAGCACCCTTGGTTTTGTTTAACCTAAATACACACCAAGGAACATATATAATACACACTGTGTCATTAATATTGAAACTATGATTTTTATAGCGTTGTTGGCAGGTCTTCGTATTAATTCATAACATAAGGTAACGAGTAAATCGATCCTTTGGAAAATTCACCCTGAACCGTAATCAATAATGCAAAGATTAGGCTAGAAGTTATAGTTAGCGCTAGGCAAATCAATTTCACGTGTATTTTTAAGTAACGAGCCGACAACTACACACGATAAGTTGCCACTTTATAGAAGGTATTAGCAGCAAGGTATCGTCTTATTTTCAGTCGTCAAGGCCCTCCTGTGGGGTGCTATTAGTAATGCAACATATGCCACAGGACCCATATTTGAGTTCCTTCAATCGTTCATTAATCGTTATGCCCCTCATTAATCCCTATTTATCTTGGATTTGGAAGCATCAATTCATATCTTATCTAGGACTGAGGTTTGAGTTTCTGCGTTTCACGTGCGTTATACTAATCGGTGAATTTCAATGATTACGCTGCATGCGGCCCGAGTTAATGAGCAATGTAAATGCGTCCTTACCGACAGGTCGATGGCTGAAAAGAAAGTGGAGGCCCTGTTTTATATAGATTTTATCCTTCACAGAAGGGTTGAAATTGATACTGTTTTATACTAATCTTGCTAGTGCCTCATCATAACGGTTATAATTTCATGAACTGGGGACTATTTGATTTTGGGCCGGGTTACCTCATAGCCTGTTAGGATCATAAAGGTTTCTTATATTGCACTAGTAAATCCGCCCTCGCTTCGCTTCGGGAAACCAGTGCCGTCAAAAATCTCTATAAATTTTAACAAATTATGTTATTCCGATGTGTAAGCTACATTACTGCAAAGTTTCATTAAAATCCGTTCAGTAGTTTTTGCGTGAAAGAGCAACAAACACACACACACACACTCACTCTCCCACTCACTCACTCACATACATCCTTACAAACTTTCGCATTTATAATATTAGTAGGAAGTAGGAAGTAGGATGAATAGACCAAAACAGTGCAGGAGATATTGTGTGTAGAGGAACAATGCATGACATGTATTTATTGTGATGACTATTTTATTAAAAACAGTATTGTGTTTAGAAAAATAAAACGTGTATGGAAGTAAGAACTATAATATAATCTGCTTCTACATTTGGCTACAACCCACTAATGGCCCACTACTGAGCACGGGTCTCTCCTCATTATTTAGGAGGCCTAGAGTATACGCCACCACGCTGGCGGAGTGGTTGAGGGGTTAGTGGCCAACCCAGTATCAGAAGTTTTCAAGCTGCCCGAAAACCTTTAGAGCTGGCTTAACGACTGCTATCTATTATTTATTCAACGAAAGCTTTACTTGCCCACCGAAGCACGGAAGCGCTTAAGAAATTTTGCCACTTCTACATTTACCGTTTTACGGTTTCTACATTTAACGCTTGTTAACATCAAAACATAACTTGCTTGTCATATCGTGCTTGTGGGGCAACTTCATTAAAAGCAAGTGTAATCACATAATTATTAAAAATATCATTGTACTGTACGGCTAGGTACATAATAGGTAAGTACCTATAGTACAATATTATAATTAAATGACTTAATCCGATGTGCCGAAATTAATTGGACTACCTGTGCTGCTTGCATCATGAATACTATTTTGTTTATCAATTTTATTGATACAATTATCCAGCGTTATATAATTTAGGCGATGTCATTCTGCTTTTCTAAATATAGAGATATTCCCCAATTTCAAAGCTATAAATGTTCCACCTAAATTAACTGTAAGTACTAATTTTACAGTGGACTAATTCCTAATGAATCCTAAATTGCCAATGACAGTAGCGTCTATTGGACTATAGAATTGAGCCCGATACTTTAAGCAAATCATACAATTAGGTCCAAACCATCAAATTTTGAGCGAATTACTGAACGAAATATTGCTAATTATATCCCACCATGTTATGGAACCGCACATATATTTTACGAGTTTTGAACCTAAAAGCTGGTCGATATTCATTTTTGAGGAATCGTCGATATTTTTTTCATCGAAAAGCGAGTTTCTTTGCAGTAGTTTATAGATCTGTTACAATTTCATATCACAAAAATTATTATAAAAATATGTCGTGGCTTTAAATTAGCTGAGCGTGGAATAAAGTTTTTTTAAAGTTTACTCACAGGGTGTATTTCTTTTATAACCTCTGTAAAATATCATTTAGTTTCCTAAGCTTGTAACACATACGGATAAAAGTAGAGAGGTAAAGTGATTACGGGATGATGGATGATTAAGCACGAAAATAGAATTCTGTTATGGATTACAAGTAGTACAGTTATTATTTTAAGTCAGATTTTAATGCTTGCTGATGAATATTTCACGAGACTTATTCCACACGAAATATAATTCTGATAAAATTATATTCTTATCATAATATATTTTGAGGTGGGTAAAATGTAAGTTTCCAACATCCAAGGAATCCGAAGACTTAGAAAAATACAAAAGTTTTGTAAATGTCAGTTACTGAATATGTAACCGAATTAATTTGATTATTTGTTAACCGTCTATGGCACTAAAACGAGAAAAAGAGCAATTCAGGACGATCCAACGGCATGAAAAAATAGAGACAGAATGGATAGTATGTTCGGTCTCGTCTTGCGAGGCCTCTAGCTCAACGGTGGTACTACCTAGTTGAACTAATGGAAATCACCCATTTTTCGTACGTCTATCAGGGGATAGAAAATTAAATGTCAGTTAAGTACTGAATATGTAACCGAATTAATCTAATTACTTAATTATTTCTTAATCATCTCATAATTATTATTATTGGAAGAGTTTACAGTCTGCAATAGGAACTTTATTATATCCATGAGTTAAAATGAAAAAAAAGTAATAAAATAAACAAATCCTACTTCATGATATAATTAAGTCGTGCAAAAAGCTGATACCAACAAGAAACAATGACTCAATTCAACCGTTATTATTAATCTAAAACCTCACGGTAAATACGCCCTTGCGGTACCCAGTATATTTTGGAGGGACAATCATTGTCATGGTAAAACAGATAAGATCATAATATATAATGTACCTAAAATGAGTGTTGTTTGTTAAATTTAAACCTTTTAACTGTGTTTTTGAGATAGAGCAGTTGGGATACGTATTTTCCACGTATTATAACAAGAGATTTAAAATTTTCATTTCCCACGCTTCCCACGGTAATAACATTGCGCTGGTATTAAAATTGTCGGTTTCGAAATTGTTTCCTCTTCATGCTTACATAAAACTTATAGAAGTAAATACTGATGCTATATTTTTAATCAAATTTAGAACTGTTTTGCAGAAATTTCTTATTTGTTCGTAGTTAAGCTATATGAATAATATAAGCGAGTCTACATTTTCATAAATGCATCATGGTACCATGATGATACGGTTACATGATACAGTTACATGTTATGATGATAAAGTAACAACTTGATGAATCAGTAACATCATGATGATGCATGACGGAAACATCATGATTACAATTAAATATAGGGCAAAATATTCCAGCAAAATCTTTCGAACAATTCTATCCTATGGTTTCTTTGCTTTTATTAATCATCTGTGTATTCTCGAAGATGGCCTGCTCGCTGACCAGTATCGTTTTGGTTGATGACTAGATGGGTAGATGGTAGAAACCATAAACTCTCTTCTAATCACATCTATTCTTATTTCCCCTAAATCATCTCGCAGCTTGTGTACAGCACCTCTTCACTCCCCTCCCTGCAAGCTCGCCAACTCTCATCTTGTTTCCCCACTTCTTGCAGATTCTCAATTTCGCATGTGCTTTGATAGTGGGATAAAATTCCTCGTTACAATCAACATTGAGAAAAAATTTGCTATTCCTACTTGAGTCTCTTTCTCTTTTCTCAGTGGTCATACCTAAGGGTATTTTAGATCCTGCCGGCAAACTTAAATATACCTTAATTGCATAAATGGAAAGCTGGCATTTGTATGCCATGCTATGTAACGAATTCCAGATTGAACGCGAACGGAGTATAAACTATTATTTTGTTAACCGCCTCAAAAAAGGAGGATGTTCTCAATTCAACTGCACTTTCTTATCTTTGTTACCTCTGATTTGACGATTGTTGTTTTGTCCAAAAGCTGGTGCTTGTCGTCTCATAATTGAGCGACATCTGACGTGTAGTTTTTGAGTTATCTCTCGATGATGAAACCGATTTGTAAATTTTCCAGCTGCGGAAGCCGGTGTCGACGCTCTCGATCCCCGGCGCGATGAAGGCGTACTCCGGCGGGCGGGACGCGGCGACCGAGGAAGCGGGGGTGGCGCTCGTCGGCGTGCACAGCGAGTACCCGCGGTACGGGGAGGAGCGCGCACTCGGCGGCGGCACTTACAAGGGCGGGGGGACCGCCAAGCATAAACCGAATATAGGATATAGGTTAGTAGTTTTACTTGAGTAAGTGCTCATTCATACTGACTCTCGGGCGCGGTGGCGGGCGCGGTCACGAAATATCAAACATATGGCGTAGTATCCAAGTGTTCACACAGGAATCGCACGTGCGGTCGAAGTAGCAGGCAAGCTAGCGTCGACGCGCGCGGCAATATCTACTGGGGGCTTACTACGAAAAACGAACGCAAAATCACTATGGTTGTACGCAATTCAAAGTACGAACGTCGACGTAACGTATGTCAACGTTCGTTTTTCGTAGTAGGCCTCCTGAATTCTCGCGCAAACGCCTGACGGTCAATGTGAACGCGAACTCGCCACGTCCACCGCGCCCACGCCCGCCACCACCGCCACCGTGCCGATAATTATAATGAAAGTGTGTGTGTGCAAGTCCGGCGTAAAATACGGTCCGCTGTCCGGTGAAAAAAAAACGGACGTATACAAGCGGCCTAACCTGGAGGCTTACTATGAAAAACGAACGCAATTGACGGATGGCGGATCGCACGGTCGTCAATCCTTTTTAAAGAAACATTGCTCACGTAGACGCACTCGACACACACTCACAGCAGCATTCTCCAATACAAAAATGTGTTTATTATTTTAAGTTTGAGTTGAGTTTGAGATATACGATTACTCTCGTGGTAAGAAATCCAAAGAAAGAACGTTGTCGTAACGTATGCCAACGTTCGTTTTTCGTAGTAGGCCTCCTGAGTGGAAGAATTGCCTCGCTAGAAACAAATCTATTACCTGTACTGTACTCATAGTTCAATTTGGTTTGTGAGTGAAATTTACTCACGACATACCTATTAGGTAAATCTCCGCTGTCGCAAGCACAAACTACGCATCAAATGAAAAATAGAAGCTAGGAGTCTATTCTTTGTTTCATTAATAGTTTACAAGTAATTTAACTAAGCGGTGTAAAATAATTATATTTTGTGTTTATATTCATTATTTATATCTTCAATGTTTACAGAAAATATCAGAAAAAGTATTTCTATGAGAGCCTAGCAAATGCCTAATAAAGTAAATTGTAGGTTAGTTGTGCATTAGAACCCATAAAAGGTTACAATACAAACACTGTTTGCCTAATTTCGAGAATTTCATATCTAGCTCCTTTCACATCTGTCACATATTTATGTTTTTGCTTAAATTTATTATTAGTACACCCCGCCCTTAATCTGTATCTTTACTTTTTTCTTCTTACCCTAAGGTTGTCTGGAAGAAATCGCTCTTTTAGCGATAAGACCGCCTATTGTATTTCATTTGGTTATATTATGTCTCTTTATGTTTCTTTATATGGTGTACAATAAAGAGTATTATTATTATTAATACAAACAGTGTTATTCACTCCATAGCAAATGGTATGTGTACACATCAAGAATTCAAGGTACGAGAAGCACGCAATAACTACCAACAAGAAATAATAAACCATGTATTAACCTCTTTGGCCCATCTACAATGTTTTACCTGCTTTGTTACTACGACTTTAAACCTAAAAATGGTCTTAATTGATAGAAAATATATATAGAATCTTATCATACATCGTAAATGTATTAAGACAATTTCGCTTCACAGAATGTAGTTATATTTTTAAATTATGCCTATAAGGTTAAAGGTTGTGGGTTAAAGCTTTCATTATATTAGTGAATTTGCTAGAAAATTGTGTTTTAATAAGGCTCGCACATATGCAAATCACACAGTGTGAGTATTAGAATAAGCACTCTCGCCATTGGTCAGTACAGTATCTATTATTGGCTGCCCTATATGGTAAGTGTTATTGTTAATACAACGGTTTTAGATTAGGGATTACGTTAATTGGATTGGTATATGCAACAAATCGGTTTAGAGGCATAATAAATTTAATGTAGGTGTTAATTTAGAAACGCGTTGAATCTCATTGCGGTTTATAATTCTACTAGGTGATAAAATTTTATCGAAATTTTGGTGGATTCTTCATAATTGTGAATTGTTACGATGCAGGCATTTAGATGAAATTGAAGAGTAATTTTTCAGACGCGATGTTTTCAACTCTTTATATCCACAATAACATTTTTATATACTCATACAATATATTTAAGATAGAACAGCTGTTTATTATTTTCAAATCAAGTAGTCAGTAGAGAGATGTCACTTCCATATGGAAGCGAAGCTCTTAGACAGGACATAATTAATATACTAAATATAAGGACCTAATATACTAAATGTGGTTTATGAGCTTAACATCGTTCAAATAGTAGGAACACAATAGCATTGTCTCATCAATCGTTTACCAGACGTCACAACAGGAGCAAAGTTAGACGCAATCAAGGATGATACAAACCCTTTAGACGATAAACAGAAGGAGATAAACAAAAAACAATCTCGGTAAAGTTGGTCGAACAGCTTCATTTGAAAGTGTAAGCTAAAAGAGTACAAAGATGGTATTCGTTGGCAAGTAATGCAGACCATATACGAAGCTCTCCGTATTCAAATGCAATATGTCTGGATTCGATACAAATAACACGAGTTGTTGTATCAGAATGCTTTAAACATACTGCGAGGTAGGAATGGTAATAATTTTCTGCTCCCTGTATTTCATAACAGTGGTTTGCGTTCACACAATGCAAATGCAGTTGAAAATGTTGTGGAACATCGTGTTATCTGATATTCAACGAAATTGAAATGTACACGTGACACAAAGAATATTGTTTTATGTTCCGTTGGTTTTGACAGAGTTTGACAGAGAGTTTAACGAACAACACAATACATACTACCTGACCACAATAATTAGGCGCATGTCAGATTGCAGTCACGCGGGCCCCCCACCCCGCTCTAGCCCCGCGCGTCCCCTAGTGAGGCGCAGTCGTGTACAATTGTACATTAAGGTCATTTAGACTAGGCTGATGTGAACTTCGTTTTCCGAGATGTTTGCGCAGGTACAGTAACTGACCAAGTACAGGTGGTAGGGCCTAGAGCTCGCCCGGGGAAGTACCACCGCCCGCCACGGTACTTTGTACCATTCCTACCATGTAATAATTGTTTTAAGAACAATTATGTTCCGGATAGGAAGGTGTGGTGCCGGTTACACTTTTTAGAGGCGACCATCTCAGTCCTCAGGGGTAGCAACGCATGTGTGACCGAATTAGAACGAGACTCATTGAGTCTAGTTCTGGGTCGGTCACAGTTGTTATGGGCGGCAGCGGAAGGTGGTGCTGGATGCTCGTTTGCTATCTTAATTCCATAAAAAAAATTGTACCTCCATTAAACATTCAACATGGTACTTTTGGTACTACTGCAGAATGTACTACGTATTCCCATCCCTATTTCCAATGACGTCTTAACTGACATGCGCCTAATTATCGTGGTCGGCTAGTACCTACCCTTTTGTGATTGTAGTAACAGTAGCATCGATGTGAATATAATAAATCTTTAAATCCTACTAATATTATAAATGCGAAAGTTTGTAAGGATGTAGGTATGTGAGTGAGTGAGTGAGTGAGTGTGTGTGTGTTTGTTACTTTTTCACGCAAAAACTACGGAACGGATTTTCATGAAACTTTGCAGTAATATAGCTTAGACATCGGAATAACATAATTTGTAAAAATTTATAGAGATTTTTGAAGGGACTGGTTCCCCGAAGCGAAGCGAGGGCGGATTTACTAGTATTTATATAATTTTACTATCCGTAAAGCGCTCATGGTCAAGTAATACCACTCGTAGGTGATTGACTATTATTAACTAGGGTGCGGTCGATAGTCGATAGTCGGTTTATAGTTGTAATCGTGAAAAATGGGTGACCCCTTGCGATAAAATTTCTTTGCAAATTCATGCTTCGCAGGACACGCAAATTGTCTGTCCGATTGTTATCATAAGATAGCAGTCATGAACTCTTGTCAAAAGCTTGGCATGATAACTCAAATAATTGCTCCAACTTAAAATACCTACTAATATTATAAATACGAAAGTAACCTTGTCTGTCTGTTAAACTTTCACGCCTAAACCAGTAAACCGATTTTAATGTAATTCTACAGTTACCTTGTATTACAAAAAATACATTTGCTCAGGTTTAATCTTTCGATCCGATTTAGATGAATTTTATTATGTAGGATATTATATAGTTGTATCCCTGGAGGTAGATAGTTGTACCGATCCCAAGAATACAATCCATCTTTGATCAAGTTTTCCCACACCGGCGAAACTGCGATCAGAAACTAGGAGAGCCATAAAAGTTATTTCGATAACGAATTAGGTAAATTTTATTAACACTAAAATATAACGTAACGTTGTTAGTGTTTTCATTACCGTCAGGGAAACATTAAACCAATATGCAGTGTAATAAAGTTGAGGTCAATCTTGATCCGCTGGCTCATCCCCAAGGGGTTAGAGTTCATATGGATTTAGGAGTATTATCAAACTTTACACCGGTTCCAATTTCTAATTACTACTTTGAAAGCAACAAATAAAAGTTGACATGATTTTTCCCCTTACGACTAGAATAGAATGTGTATGGATACAATATTATTCCTGATTAAAAAGCAAGCTTAATTCACTTCACTGAAAAGAAACGATCCAGGGGTTATTAAATTTTAATTGCTAATTAACCTTATCTTCCACTCTTACTTGTTATGTTATGGTAATGTTATGTTTAGGCCACTTATTTGTTCTTTTTATCTAGGTACTTACACTTTCGTACTCCTGCATTATGGTTCGTAATGACAACACAAATTAGGTATTACAATACTAACAGTCATGATCTGGCACAAACATTTATCTGTCATATACCTAAATATCTTTCCTGGCTGGGAATCGAACTCGGGACCTCTCAGTTTGCAGGTAGAGCTACTAAAAACTAGGCTACCGGGTCTTCAAAGCATAATATAATAAGAGTAGGTACTAATATACAATTTTAAATTATAGTTATGTATCCCGCATATTTATTTAACCTCAGACCAATAAGCTACTGTCAAAATTGAACATAATTACGTAAATAGCTTTGATTCGGTATCAATAAGATTTTACTAAGCAACAGATTAACATCAAGCAACTGATTAATATTTAAATTAGTTGTACACCAACTCTGCGGTATCCTCTTTTGTAATGGAGTAGAAAAAGTATTTATACACATTCCAAATAATATTTATTTTCTATCAATATTTGCAATATGTCCCACAATATGATTCGTAACAATATTAGGTACATTGCAGAAAACGGTCGCAATAACACAGCATTTTCCGGGATCCTGCCAACTGCCGTTATTTTAATGTTGGGCAATCCAGACAAGACGTGAACATAACATACTTTTATTATTATTGAAGTATTTTCAATTTGAACAAAGAAATCCACCTTGCGAATGCGATTTTTCGTTTTACCTACTTTCTTCCTTAACACCGCTTGCAATATCCCTACTCCCAACTAAAAGTCGGTCTGATTATGGGGGCTTTCACGCCTAAACCAGTGAACAAATTTTAATAAAGTTTGATATAGCTATAGTGTTGACCTTGGGAAAGAACCTAGGGTTATTTTTTATCTTGGAAATTACCTGCCCCTTAAAGGATAGGGATATGATATTTTCGTAAAATGTCGATTTTGATAAATTTTGGTATAGATATAGAGTTGACCTAGGGAAAGAACCTAAGATTATTTTTTTATCCCGTAAATTACCTACCTACCCCTTGGAGGAAAGAGATACCATATTTTCATAAAATGTCAGTTTGGTACCCGTAATTCTACTTATATTTTTTGTTTACATTAAAATAAAGATGGCTTTTGTATATCACGCGGGCGAAGCCGCTGGCAAAAACTAGTGACATTAATTTTTATTCTTAATTTTATTTTGGTTTGCAAGGAGATTCCATTAATGTTTCTGGTGACGGTGACACCAATTACTGTCAAGTTCTCGCCTACTAACCGCACTCTAGAACAAAGAGGGAAATCTTTACGTCTCTTCAATCACTTGGAGGACATTGAAATGGGACAAATGGGCAAGCTATGTCCAAGGATTACTTTCCAGACGATTGTACGTAGTCCTAAACCATAATACTAATTTGATATGTGAAAGTGTGTATTTTTTTTACCTTTTTTAACGTGAAAACAGAGCAATGAGTCGACATAATGAACATTGAAGTTATTAGAAAAACATGTATGTGGGTCTATATATGTACATAGAACCTGTAGCCCAGTATATAAAAATGTACTCTGTGCCTGTAGCTATGCCGAAACTATTATTTAGAATGTTTATTTATTTGTCTATCTATCTGAATGTTTTTCAGGTCCTCATGCAAAAACTGCTGGATTAAATTTGATTTTCGCAGTTATATTACGACGATTTACGTGTCGAGCGAAACGAAGATTTACAAAAATTAAATTGAACTTGTATTTGTTCTTAAAAAGCATAAGTGTAAAGATGTGTAATTTCAGAAGTGGAAGTATTTAGCACACAAATTTTATTAAAACCCTCAAGCCTTTTTAGAATGCACACTTGAATAATTAATAACAAAGACAAGGTTCTAGCGTCGCTCGTACCGGCACTGTAATTACAACGGTATCAACGTTTAATGTGTATCAAGTAAAGCATGTAATTTCCGTAAATTATTTCGCTCAGTTTACAAGTTGCGGGCTATTTGTATACGTTTTCCAGGGCGGAAAGAATATTAAAGGAGGTAACGTTGCTTTTAACACCTCTGTGCCCTTCGTTTTCCATTGTTTTAGTTTACTTTCATTAGTAGTAATCTTACGTTAAGCCTTGAAGATTTGTTAAATACTGCCAAGGTTTTGCAGTTTTGGTTTTCATAGAGTAACCTAAGAACATAATACCTTCATGTCATGTTTTTTTATCCTAATTTCGGACTTTATATCATGCATAATGAGTGCCGCAGATAGAGTTGTCCGACTTTTGTAACAATTTCTGATGATGTGATACTTTCCTTTGCAAACCGATAAAAAAACGTTATTTCCAATAGAGGTGGCTACAAGTATAAATAAAGTAAAAACTGGCCAAGTGCGAGTAACACTCGCGCACGAAAGGTTCCGTACCATTATGTATAAAAAAGCCAAAAAAAATCTGGTCTGTTGTATGAAATCCTCACTTAAATATTTAATTGTTTTATTGTAGCCACATATTACGCACAACGCCATCTCTTGGACCGAAAGCTAACTAAACTATCGCTGAGGCGTCGAAAGTATGGGCGCCCACTTAAATATTTATTTTATTCTGTTTTTTAGTATTTTTTGTTGTAGCGGCAACAGTAATACATCATATGTGAAAATTTCAACTGTGTAACTATTAAAGTTCATGAGATACAGCCTGGTGACAGACGGACAGACGGACGGACAGCGAAGTCTCAGTAATAGAGTCCCGTTTTACCCTTTGGGTACGAAACCATAAAAACAGTCTTTCACTCTTTCTTATTTCAAGTTGAGAGTATTTAAGTGTCTGCTACAATTTAAAAAGGAAAGAACTTTCATTATTGAACCTTCTGGAGTAAGTTCATTGTTGTATTTGTGAAAAAACTTAAAAGTAATAAAGAAATATTTTTTTTACTTTTGTAACAAGGTTTTTGACAACCATTTTAATTGAAAAATAATTTAATTTTGCTGCGATTTCTCTAAACCTTTTAAGTAATTTCTTCGATAGTACTTACACTCAATAAAGTCTTTAATTAAATAAAATTGACGCACTTTACTAGTAATGGGTAATACACAAGTAGGTATTAAGGCATATTATGGCGGCGCGGCGATATAAG
The DNA here is from genome assembly GCA_905404135.1 of Hesperia comma. Taxonomy (NCBI): domain Eukaryota; kingdom Metazoa; phylum Arthropoda; class Insecta; order Lepidoptera; family Hesperiidae; genus Hesperia; species Hesperia comma. The sequence continues at coordinate 8,280,895 of FR990028.1, read as the reverse complement.
TCAAAATAACGACTCTATTAGTCAAACTTACAACGCTTATTTTGGAGACTAAAAAAAGAAGTGGAATGATTAAATTTATGTCACCTGTAAATTACTTCACGTTACTGACAACTCAAACTATTGTTAACTCAAGATTTTCTTCAGAACCTTTGAATTTTGTTTTCCATTTTATATTTTACCTTAAAACACAAATAACTTGCACTGAGGTCATATTGATATCGTTTTTAGGGTTTAAAGTGCATTTTACTTAACTTGAAAGTTAGTTTTAGTTTTGTTATGTTATTTTTGTTATGTTTATATTTTTATGTATGTACCATAAAATTGTTATTTATAATTGAATAAAATTAGCTCAATTAAAACACTAATTACTTCTGAAATACAAGTATGTGTATTGTATCTTTAGTTGACTGTGTATGCGTACTTTAGTACATAGTATCTCAATGGTGTATGCATAACAATGGCTTGTATAGATGCATAAATGCATCTGAGTTACCTATGTTCTATATTTGGATATTGTTACTTGTTACCTAACTTTTAAAGGGTTAACTAAAAAAATCTTATTCTCTTGAAAACCTCTTTTTCAGAAGCAGATAGAAACGAGTATTATTCTATTCCGTACGATATTCTTTATAAGTATCACATACCTATATTTACCTCTAGTAATGTATTACAATATTATAATAATATATTGCTTTTACGTTCATTAGCCTAGTTCTGTATGAACCATAGCTAATAACTTTGGAATACGACCATAATTTTGGAACGCATGATAACGTCCGCAATCAACGGTTGTGATGCTCCATCAATAAATCTAATCCCTACCGGTCGCCAGATATGAACAATGACGGATCCAATTTATGGGGCGTTTGATGTAAATTAAATTTGAATTTTGATAACTAACTGAACTATATTTCCATACTAAATTGATATTATCGGTTTTTCCCGCCGTAACTTTCGCGTTGTCAGAATGATTTTATATGAGGCTACTTATCTAACATATTAATTGGAAACTGACGACCTGTAGTGCAATGGTTATCATGTCTGGTTGCTGTTAGAAAGGTCCTGGGTTCGATCACCAGCGAGGTGGAAATTGGAACAATGACAATAATATTCGAATCCTACTTTCGGAAACATAATTAAACTAATTCATAAGTAGGTATACTCAATACGAACCTATTGATAACCTACTTTCAAGTTTATACCTACAGACTTATAATTACTAGTGACATAAAAACTGAAATATTAAATTATAATTAAAGGCGATTTTCTCTAAAAAAATGTTTCTTTTATTTTCAGATTAGGTAGAAGAAAGGCGTTATTTGAAAAAAGAAAACGAATAAGTGATTACGCTTTAGTCATGGGAATGTTTGGTATTATAATAATGGTTATAGAAAATGAACTTTCAAGTGCTGGTGTATACAATAAGGTGAGAAATAATTGTAGCATTTTTCATAATCTTACTAAAAATTAACTGTATCCAACTATCCTGTGTACCGATTTCTCATAATAAAGAGAAAGTAAAATATTACCTATAAGCTGATAGTGAAATAAGCGATACACTACACCTAATAGGATTAACGTTACATTCATACCTATCTTTGTATTTATTTTTAACTCTATTCTTCTTTCTCCCCTAAAATATTTACTAATCCTGCTAATAGATACCTATTATAAATGCGAAAGTTTGTAAGGATGTGAGTGAGTGTATGTATGTGTTTGTTACTCTTTCACGCAAAAACTACTGAACAGATTTTCATAAAACTTTGCTGTAATATAGCTTAGACATCGGAATAACATAGTTTGTTAAAATTTATAGAGATTTTTAAAGGGACTGGCTCCCCGAAGCGAAGCGAGGGCGGGTTTACTAGTACGTTAATAAACGTTTGTTGTTGCATAAGTACCTACGTCTTTACTAATTTTCATTTTTATTTTAAGACATTTAAATTTTTTGATTCTTTACTGTTTTTGAGTAAATACTTACTGTTCTCATAATTTCACTTAAAACTTGTTATTTCAATTGCTATAACTATTGACGTTTCTTTATGAAAATCAAGGTTTTATTAACTTTGTCATAATGTACTACGAGTATGTACTGTTAATGTAAGTTGTAATTTCAGGCGTCAATATACTCCCAGGCGTTAAAGACGCTTATATCAATGTCTACTGTGATTTTACTTGGCCTAATCGTCGCGTATCATGCTTTAGAAGTACAGGTAAGACGTATGTTTTATATCCATATGCATCATTATCATCATCAATTCTATTCAAATAATGAAACTCTACGGCTACACCTGCGTCTTAAAGCGTTAAATAACGCGCTAATATGGTAAATGAAGAAGAAATTAGATTTGTCAAAAATTAGTAAAAGGTTTTTATTATAACAAATTTTTTAACATAAATTCACAATTTTAATTAAAGTAATTGACAATTTTGACCAGTCTAATTTCTTCTTAATGCAACCACATTACACCGTGTTAATTAACACGATAACATTCAGATGTAGCCGTAGCGTAATAAACCTTAATTAACAGATACACAATAAACGATAGCATGTGAATTTCGCTAATAAATTAGAATCTGTTGTTTCTACAAGTAAAAAATCAACTATATATTATGTATACTTATGTATAATATAACCTTTCTAATTATATTATAACATTTCCTTTGCAATACCTACGTAAAACCTTGCAATTTCCTCCAGGCCATGTTACGCTCTTAATATTAATGTCTTAATAGTTTCAATCATTTTTACTACATCGTTTTAAAATTCCAGTTATTTATGATAGACAACTGCGCCGATGACTGGAGAATAGCAATGACGTGGCAAAGGATAGCTCAAATTGCGCTTGAACTAGCTATCTGCGCAGTCCATCCAATCCCTGGGCAGTATACCTTCACCTGGACTACCAAGCTGGCTAACAAGGGTGGAGTTATAGGAGTTGAAGTTGTAAGTATTAAGTTATTTTCAACGTCAGTATTGCTATTATCGTTGCCTTAGTAGGTATCGATAGATTTTCAGAACTATCGCGACCTTTAAATTTGGTCCTGCTTACAGTTTTTACAGTTCTTTACAGTTTTTTGTGAAATGACAATGCTGTCAAAAATAGTCATAATATCGACATAGCTACACTATTGATACTATGACTATTTTTCGAAGTCAACGGAACTATCAATACATTTAACTATTAATAGGATAATAGGTAGTTTTTTAAGCAACATTAATCGCTGTGACTGTTTTTGGTTTTTAGTCATGATTTTATATACTAAGTCAAGCCTGTATTTTGTATTTGAGAAAATTAATCATGGTCCTCTAATTTTGACTTTCTGTGACAAATATTAATTAAAATGGTAATTAAGTTTGCTATTGTACTTATTAATTTTTGCATGTATTGAAATCAAAACAAACTCTAGGAGTCATTTATTGTCAACAGCAATAGATTTATTAAAAAAAAATATTTTTTATTTGTTTTTATTGTGTGTTCATAAAATTCATATAGTTTAATTTTCTTCGTAGGGCACAATATATAAACAAATTCAGGTCTGTATTGATGTATGCGAGTGAAGTGTTATTAGATTTCCTGCCTCACGCATGTTTGATTGTCATTGTTGTACTGCAATATGTGTACCCTGTCTCTGTGATGTGATTAATAGACAGTGTGTGTTACTGTTAGTATTTGTTTTTGCAAATTACTAATGATATCACTGTAATTATAACAAATTAATTAATATTACATGATGATAATTTCTTTAATAATAACTACGGAGACATTTTTTAAACATTTTTGGAAATCGATTTTTATTAATATCATTATAGTACGTGATTTAAATAAGTATTTATGTCATCGGGCAGCAGGAAACTCAATTAAATTAATATTTTACTAAGGCTTGTACTAGTCAGAGACAGAAAAGTAAATAGACAAAGTTAAATATTAGGCAATTCACAACTTCATCAAAAATAACTATTTATGACGTATACAGTGACACTGATAATTATTTATTTTAGTCAAAGATTTTAGTCGAGCATAATAGATGAAGCAAAGCGCGCCCACTGTATCCGAAAGATGTTTGGTACTTAATACTTTAACGTTAATTGGCAAGACCCAAAACAGTCTCCCCACACTACGTTGACTTCCTATGGCTGCATAGGAGATGCCAAAATGTCCCTGCGAAATAAAACGAACTATTCCCTCCTCACATACTCCGTCAAAATGTACAGAATACTCCTACATTTTTTTTAACTTAATTCTGAAATTTTATTTGTTATTAGTTTAAGTCCTTTGCAAATTCAAAGGTGGTATAAACAAGAAACCTTCACAACCCATTACATTAACGAATACGCTTGTATACTTTTGTTTTTATTGTATTGTATTGTTTTTGTTTACACCGGAAGCCTTCAAAACTGTTACCATTTTCGTCACGGGGTAGTAAGGCGTGCGGGGCTGGTTTCTACACGTAATTCGACTGTGGTCGTGCGTGTTTTATTTAACAAGTTATACCTACATTTTGGCGTATTATAATTACTCTTATTTACTAAAGAATCTTAAGGGAACCATAAATTATTTACCGCCACAATATTGTGACTTAAAGTTCTTTTGCGTTAAGATTGACTTTTTTGATAAAAAGTTAGTTTCATACATTTTAGAAGTTACATAACATTCACATCAAATAATTATAAAATATTCGTGTCATCGCGAATGATGCACTTTATATTTTAAGTTATATTGAAAGTATATTAGATATAAATACCTACATTCGATATAGGACTCTATAATTTAGCGAATTACACTACACTTTGAATAAATTAATCGGATGGGTACTTGTCTTGGAATAAATAAACAAATCATGTTGGATTTAGTTTAATTTCAAGGGTTTGTTTGAACGATCAAGAATTTTGTCTTTATTTAAGACTTCAATGTTTAATACAAAAAAATAATCTAGCATACATACTGTAATTTTGTACTAATTAAATCCTATTATACTTTCCAGGTGCCATATGACGTCACACTCTCACTGCCGATGTTCTTTCGACTGTATCTCATATGCAGGGTGATGCTCCTACACAGTAAATTGTTCACTGATGCCTCTTCTAGAAGTATAGGGGCTTTGAACCGAATTAATTTTAATACTAGGTAAGTATAATTTTTTAACATTTCACTATTATGTTGCAGTAGATATACATTAAATGCTAAAGTTCTTGTTTCACAAAACCTTTCCTATCTTGTGGGCTTGAACCTTTATACCAAAGAAGCAAATTCCAATACCTACTCGTTGTTTCAATAAATTTATATGAAAAATGTTTTAGTCCCGATCCTATGGCAACATATGAATATTATATTAATACTATGCGAGACTGCCGTTTAGAGGGTCATGGGTTTGATTCTTAGTGAGAGGGAAATTTGAATGAGTTTAAATTTCTGTTTTGGATTTAGGTGTGTGTCTTTGTTACCACGTTATCCAAGGCATCCATGGCACTGAAAATCATAGTGTGGAGCTATGAGTGTGTAGCGGTATTTATTTTTACTATAGATTGAATATGTAATATATTTTAAATTCATTGCATATCTTATATCCTAATTTTATGTGCCCTTTTAAATATATTTCATATTCAATCGGTCTGATTCGGAATTTCTTATACCTCCAGAAGGTATTTGAAATGTCATAAAGACTTATATACCTAAGGCTGAAACTACAGTAAGCAGCGACTTGCGATGCGACTGGAAGAGCGAAACGAAATAAACATGGCATGGCTACATTATAAGCGTAAATATGGCGATAATATGGCGATGAAATGGCTACACTACACATGCTTCGAAACAAATCAGCAGAAGCGATTTATTCGGCTACACTAGTAAAAGAGAAAAACTGCGATTTCGCTGTGAATTCGCTAATTCATAGCATGTTTAGTAATCACTCAAAATTCGTTTTCTTGAAATGTGATCATTTCAAAAATCGCGAATTATTTTACGTATAATGTACCCACTCTCATATATTTAGTAGCACATTGAATTAGTCGTGGAAGTGAAAAATTTTCTAATAGGTTCGCTTCTATTTCGCTGATATGTTAATGTAGCCGATGCCATTATGGTCACAATAATTTTGTTTCTGTCGCGTAAAGAAATCAAAGTTCGCTAGTAATACTCTACATACAGTGTAGCCGTGTACATGACCATAAGTTGTTTTAGTTGTTCATGTGTCGCAATTCGCATCACAGCTTAATGTAGCCTCATCCTAACACAAAAAGAAAACTCGAGAGGTTTGACCTACCTACATACTCACTTCGACTTACCAACTTCTACAATCCTGGCTACCCACTTGCTATAAATCAATCCCAATATTTTCTCCCGCACACTTTGGTTAAATTAATAGGTAAAGCGAATATGTCTTCCGTTATTCACTGACTGACAGATAACACACAACTGAAACTAGTAAAAGCAAAAAGCTGATATTTGGAATGCACGTTCCCCCTCCCTTAAAAGGATAAAAAGGGGTAAACTGAAAACATTCCACGCGGGCGAAGCCATAGGGGGCTATAAAATGAAGTTGACAATTAACAGGTCGATTCGACCCTTAAAGGCAACCCAATTAGTAGTTACAGCTAAAAAAAACTGACAGGAAGTAATTAGAAAAGTATAATTATTAGAAAATATGAAAAGTTAAATTATAAAATTACAGATTCATTCAGGTAATATTGGGGAACGGCCGTAGCTTTTGACTATGTACCGAGTCGGTCCAGGAGCATATTTTATTACAATACAAACCATTATATTTTACTGCTAAAATACCAAATTCTTTATTTTTTCAGATTTGTATTGAAGACTCTAATGACTATTTGCCCAGGCACCGTTCTTCTTGTGTTCATGGTATCTTTATGGATAATCGCTAGTTGGACTTTAAGACAGTGTGAAAGGTTAGTATCGCGTGACATATTGTGTATTCACATAAACTAAACTGTGCTTTAAAATGTCCGTTTTATGGCGGTATTTATGACACCTAATACGAATTACGAGTTTTAAATATTCATTTGCCCATTTAGTTTGTTTATATGTATTATATTTTAAACAGTGCTATTCATTTTCCGTATTTAATCCCATCATTACTTATGCTTCCACTATTTTAGTTTGAAAACTGTGTATTGTGGTGAACACTTGATTATTCATTATACAAACTTGTTACAAATTCACTGGTGTACTGCCTAAGTGGGCATGCTATCGCTTATGTACTGTGTTGTGAAAATATTTGTTTTGCTTGTGTTACCTTCTGTGTTTTCCATTGTCAGTGTTATTTGAAATATATATGAAGAGTAAACGTAGTAAACTTTTACTTACAATATGATGCAAAGAGTTTGACTTTGACTATTTTCGCAACCGTAGAAACGAAAGAAACAAACACTAAATGCTATTATCAATTCATTAGTTTACGTGTAAGGCTTAGACAGAATAGACAATTTGCTTTTTATTGTTACAATATTCCGGAATCACCTTAAACTAACGTTTGGAAACATGTTACCAGGATGGTGCTAAGACTATTCAATAATTGAGGCTTTGAGACAGGAAGCGAAGTATAATTATAATAATTTACGCTATAGCACCTTTGACCTAGTAAAACAATAATGCAATTTACAAAATGCAGTCACGCACAAAATGGCTCTACGATATAAATAATCAAGCTTCCAATTGTCCGCCAACATCAGTCCGCACCCCACAGCACACTGTCACTCATGCATTCAACTTTACTTCTATTTCCAGATTAAGCCTTCCAAAACTTTTTGTTTTGTGTCTCTTCCTTCTCTTATTGCGAATCTGTTTTATAAGTGTTTATCTTCATCATCATAGCCCTGTATCACAGTAAGTTGAAAAAGATCACAGCATGGCTACAAGTAAATTTTTGGTACTCAATCCAAATAAGTGTTTAGAGTGCACGTTGTATTCAAATATTCGTTATAAAGTATTAGTATTTATGTAGTATGACAGTTTTTTTTCATCGTTCAATAGGCATGCCAGATATTTGTAATAATCAATTAGAAATTTGCTACAAGGTAATTGATTCACGTTTATACTTTTCAATTATCAATTTATTGTTCGGTCTTCTTTATTATCTTTTAAGCATATTATGCATTCATTATTATCAAAAAATATTAAATTTTGTTAAAACAATCGGTTATCTAGTGGTTCTTGTCGGGCATTTTGGCTCTCAGGTTCCACGATGAAGACCATGCCAATTTGCTAAACTCAATGTGGCTGACTGCTATAACCTTCCTCTGTGTCGGCTACGGTGATATAGTCCCCAACACTTACTGCGGCCGCGGCATTACCCTCACCTGCGGTATGGTGGTATGTATTAAATATGGTAGGATAATTTGGGTTAACTAAAATTTTATCATCATCTTCCATTTTAAGTTATCTGTGATTTCTTGGATCGTTTCCATAGGCATAGCAAGAATTCATCCATTAAAATTCATTCGAACTTGCTATGTCTAATGTTACTAGGTCGGTAAAGGTGAGCCATTTTATGTGTCATGATCGACTCATTTGAATTGATTGAAGCAATTTCGTTTTTCACGATCAAAGTCAAACTCTTCAATATTAATGCGGTACCTTCTATTTCACAGTTTTCTTATTTTTCACAACGATACTTTCTACTCTATTTTTTTCTAATAAGCTTGCGTGCAGTAGGTAGGTTCTGTAAAATATAAAAACATTAATAACAATGTCAAATCTTATGAACTTAGGTCTTCTAAGTTAAGCCCTCAATTTATTTCCACAAGGTTTCACGATGAAGAACATGCTAACCTACTGAATGCGATGTGGCTTATTGCGATTACATTTCTCTCCGTCGGTTTTGGTGACATTGTGCCAAACACATATTGCGGCAGAGGTATCGCCGTAAGCACCGGTATTATGGTAAGTTTCTTAAAACATTTATGAACGTGTTGACTGACACAGATAGAAAACGCACCGTCACTTGTTCAAATATGTTGTTCAATTTAAGAACTTTTTTATTTTTTCGTGGTACTTTTGCAAAACAAAAATTCTTCTTACCTTGTCTTATAAACTTTTTGAAGTCAGTCAACACTAACAAACAATGTAACAAACGTTCACACACAACACTTATTCCACTTATTCGATGTACACTTATCTGAAGATAAACGTGACGCTCCTCACATAATTTGATGTTTAGATGTTACAACTAATTTTAGTTAATAGGTTAATACAGAACAAATGTAAAACAAATAGTAGTTTCTTTTTTATCAGTGTTATAATATAACGGCTGTTTATATCTGTTGATATTACACGAGCTAATAATGTGATTCACGATCAATGTAAACACATACTACTAGGGTTTAATTATTGTTTATCTTTAATTTTATATACTTAAATAAAAAATATATTATACCGAAAAAGATAAATTATCGTTTTATTACGGTTTGTAACGTCCATTTCCCTGTTAAAGCCAGCTATTAGACCTTATATATTTTGTAGTATGGAATGCTTCATTTCTCCTTACTATTTCTAGCTCTATCTCTCTCTCTCTTCACTTAAGTATTTAACAGAATTGCACAATACGTTTGTTTTTAAAATGGCTCACTTTTCCTCGAATTATTTTATCTGATACAGAAGTGTACAACAAAATTGCACCTTATAGTGTTTGTGTAAAAATATTTCGGACTTATGGTTGTGATAAGGATAAAAATGTTTCGGCAACAGTATTTTTTGCACTCATTAGATGGAAGCGCACTAATTGAAAAAAAAAATCATCTCACGTTGTTTCATAAAATTGTTTTCTACAATTTAATAACGTCATTATCCGTTATGACTTAATGTCAATAAAGAAATAAGTATCGTTGTTTACTAAAATTACTGGTAGACGGATAAAGTTTTACGATTTTTGTACTTTATTTTATTGTAAACAATGCTAGAAACTTACATAGAGCACTAATTAATTAATTAATTGTTTAAAATTAAACTAGACTATAAATAAATATTTGTATACAGTTTTGTATAAATATAAATCAGAATGATTATAATAAGAGTTAAATACGAGGGTAATCGATGCAAATGAAGAAATACTTTAAATGGGGCCTGATTATGCCGTATATCTTTCTTCTTCTTGTTTCTTTGCATGTCTTGAGTTAGTTGTCATCTACTCGTATAATGTGTCTATTATCCTCGTCTGAACTAACCTAACGTGTAAGCTAATATCGTACCACATAGCTAAAACTCTAGTTTGTTTTGGTTTCTAGCCTGGAAAATGCGTTTTTATTTAAGGAATGTTAAATCTTGAATGCTTTAACACGTTCGCTTGCATTTTACATAAGATATTCACTTAACAGGGAGCTGGATGCACAGCGTTATTAGTCGCGGTTGTTTCAAGAAAATTAGAATTAACTAGAGCAGAGAAGCACGTTCATAACTTCATGATGGACACACAACTTACTAAAAGAGTAAGTATTTCATCGATATATGTTCATCACAATTATTGTTAATCTAATTAACAGGGGGCGGGATGTACAGCCTTATTAGTGACCGTTGCTTCGAGAAAGTTAGAATTGACTAGAGCGGAGAAGCATGTGCATAACTTCATGATGGAAACACAACTCACTAAAAAGGTAAGGTAACTGTTACTTGGGTAACAAGGAAAGGATCCGTAAAGGTAAGACAAAGACTTACCACGCCATAGTTAGCATTGTAGTATTGGTATATCCTTTGATATATTCTGCCCTCTTCTACGCTATGTAGTGAGTATTATACTGAGTAAAAAGTATATTAATTTATTACCCTTCGTCTTAACAATTTGGCTTGCGCGTTTACGAAATGCATTTATTTTCGTAAACAAAGCTAGCGATACATTTTGACTGTCTTATATGTACTCGTTCATAATGTCAGCAAAATATCTTAGTAGTGTTTCTCTTTTATGCTCTTTTTATGTTTAATATTTTATTGATTGTTTCTTAATTAAAATCTTATTGAATTATGATGTTCCAGCTGAAAAATGCAGCAGCCAATGTATTAAGAGAGACTTGGTTAATATACAAACACACGCGGCTTGTAAAAAGGGTTCACCCAGGCCGTGTAAGGACACACCAAAGAAAGTTTTTATTAGCTATATATGCGTAAGTTTTTAATATTTTTAATACCATTTGGTACAATTTAACATGACCGACCGTAAAGGTAAACTATAATGAAAATTTTGAAAAACTGGTTTAAAAAAATAGTTTTTCAAAAGTATACCATATCTTTAAATGTCTTCGAAACTTTGAATCAATAATAATTTATTTTGCTCTCACTAAATAATCATTAGGAATAAATGTTTTCCATGTTTACCCAGATTAAGAAAAGTGAAGATGGATCAAAGGAAACTTATGGATAACGCCAACACTATAACGGATATGGCAAAGGTAATTTGGATTCGAACATACTACAAGGCACAATCAACGCTACTTTCATGTACACATTCATTTATAGTTCCTTAGTTAGCACTTGAAAAAAAAATTATAGCTATTCGCCAAATTCCCATTTAACCTATTTTTAATAATACATAAGGTGTGGTTAATGACACCAATATTCTTAATTTTTATGCCTCTTTAGCATTAGACATCAGTATCAAAATTTTTTCGAAGCATGTCATATTTTACCTAATAATTCTTTTTCATATGCATAGCGCATGAAATCCACTTAGCAAGTATATTTAGATCAAGCAAGCATGCATTCTTATCTCGACCAATTAGTAGAAACTGTAGATGACGTAGTGAATTTAGATTATAATTTATTAGTGATATTTATCGAAGACATAAATACATGACATGAATGACACACAACATAATGAACACGCAATGGAAATAGAGTAAGATAAAACTATACACGAAACAAATGACACTATACAGAAAATTGTGTTTAAAGCCGACAGTGTACATCGAGCTGCAATGCGACTGATAGTAGGACCCCTTTCTTTTACAGACCCAGAATACGGTTTACGAGATTGTGTCGGACATGAGTACGAGGCAAGATAGTATAGAGGAGAGGCTGACTAGTTTAGAAGAAAAACTAACCACTTTGCAGGTAACATTTGGCAATCTATACTATAATAAGAGCGTAGAAAAGTCGTGTCTGTTTTTTTACGAAATTGACAAAACAAAATATGTAGGGGGGTTAAGAAACAGTACTAGAACATGAATCTAAAAGAAAAAAAAATACTATTAAAAAACGTTTGTCTGTTTGCGCACGCTAATCTCCGGATCGGCAGAACGGATTTTTATGGGATTTTCACTGGAAGATAGCGAAGATTCCTGAGCAAAATTTAGGCTATTTATTATCCCGAAATTCCCGCGGGATCAGGATTCACGCAGGAAAAACTTTGTGACACACTGAGTTCCACGCGAGCGGAGCCGCGGGCACAGCTAGTATTGAAATAAATATAATTATTTGTATATGTATATACAAATAAATATAACTTACAAATAACTTGTAGCGTTGAATTATTTGTTTTCTTTCAGATTAATTCACTTGTCCCTTCTTGTCCTTCAAATATGTTTCGTTGCGTTACTATAGACAGACAGGGATAATGTGGGGATAATAGATACTAAAATCTTGCTTTATTTTACATAATATAAATAGTTTGTTAATAATTAGTCCGTTATCTTGGATGTGCCGCCATATTGAATTTATAATGACGTCAAACGTCATGCATTGGCATCAAAAGTTTAAAAAGTATCTGATTTAAAATTGAGTTGTTAAATTTCAGGACATTATATAAATACACAAGTTAAATAAAAGGCGCTAAAATATTACAAAAAAATTAAACATGTCTGACCACACAAATTCGTTTATCCTATGTGTGCAGGAGCAAGTAAACAGCTTACCAGACGTTGTAGCACGGTGTCTACAGCAGTGCTGGGAACGAGCTGAGTCTAGGCGGAACTTCCTTCATCCAGACACTGCTGCTGCCCCTACACCACCGGCTGCCAATATACCTTACGCAAGGTACTTTTTTATATAACATTATTAATTATATTATGCAATTTGACAAAACGTACTAGACGACAAAAAATATTCGTTTTTAACGCCTTAAATTGTTTGGTATTTATAACGAAATGTGTTATTGTTTTATGTAACTATTTTATTTTTATGTTTATTATTGTACATTTCAGTGGTTAATTGGATATCAGTTCCAACTAACGATAGCAGATGAATCGACACTAATAATATAGAAATTAGGAACGTGAGTTTGTATGTAGTCATACAATGAGCTACCTGTTTGAACATTAATTCCAATAAAGTCATCAATGATCAAGTTATGAAGGTCAATTTTATCCAAAACCATTCAGTTTACATAATCGCTACGATCATTCCTTACTTTATCAATCAAAATAGCAGAGTAATTTGTAATGTTTTATGGACCTGTCCTGTAAATTCTCCCAAGTGTACGTCTGTAAATATATGTTTCATTCAAACATCCTAATAAATTGTATCAGTAGTGATTAGAGAGATGTTAATGTACAACTGTATAAAGTACCATTAATGACCCGGATTATTACACATTTCTTAGCTTTCTTAAGTATGAGTATAATTATATTCATCTTATCTTGTAAATGATGCATCCCCATAATTTATTTCATATGTTTCGAAGTATATTGTCAGTTATACGTTTTTAATTTCTTTCAGAACGATGGTATCACACGCTTGGCCGCCTAGTCCAATATTGCAGACAGCGCGAACGCACTCAGCTCCGGAGAGCACGATGTCTCCCTCCCCGGGTCCTCCCCAACCTCCCAGCCCAGCGCCTCCCTCAACGAGACCTCCTTTGCCCAGCTGAGTACCGCCTTCCAACTCCGAACTCCTGTGCTGAACACGACGAAACTCGGCTCCTCTGATCCCCCCAAACCCAACCCAGTGAGGCCATCGGGACAATTGTTTCACAGTGATCCAATTTAATTTCCTTGTTATGACGTTCTTTCAGGATTATTTTTTACGTATTTCGTTCACGTGAAATTGATGTTGGAATTCAAGATATCAGGAACTAAATGCGTCAGTGAAATAATTTACCCGGTACGCCAAAGGACCATACCTTGGAGCGAGACCAGGTCAGCCGTAGTTATCTTCGCTGTTCCCCAGTTTCGGAAGTGCCAGACTGTTTTTAGTGATATTGTTTAGATAGTGAATGAATTTAGGCGGAAAGGACATGCTGTTGTGATTATACAAAATGCTTTATTGATAGACGCTTTAGCCAATACGTTAGGCGATATTTTGAATACTTACATTATCAGCGTTTGTATTAGTAAATAGTAGATGGAAGTGATCCACACATCTGTTCATGTTTATCAGAAATTTAAGGAACCAAACATTGTTTTCTTACTGCAAGTTTTTACCAATGGTTTTTGTAAATATCACTAATAGTCACTGTTTTCCTAACGAGGTCCGAACGACACTTACTTTAAGATCATATTATTTATCATAGACTTGGAGAAGTAATATATAGAGGAAATAGGAAATAGCCGTATGTAACGGGTTAGGTACACTTTGAACGGCCAAAAGATATTTACAATTGAGACAAGGATGAACCGCATAAAATAAACTAGGTATGTTCAATATGATCTAAATAATATGCAACCGTATTTCTTAGACTGAAGCATACCTATAGCCTAAAAATGTTCTTGTTCTATAAAAGTAAACAAAGTCGACTCGTTCAAATATATAACAAGATTTTTGAGAGCTATGCTCTGGTTAATCGTGAAATACATCGAATGGAACAGCAGTCCTTTGAAGAATGAATATTAACGTTAACAGATCATCTGATAGACTGCATTTCTTTCTGCTACGTGTATTTAATAAAATTATTTAATATTAAACTAGATAATACAATAGTGGCCAATAATCACATTAAATTAAGACAACTACCCCCGCAGACTTATTAATTAAAAATGAAATCAATTCAAAATTATTTCTTAATTATCCTCGAGAGTCTTTTGGACTCGATAGGTTTAGTTTTAGGTTGTCACAAAATCTAAAAATGCTGTATACACACTCATAGTTTGTAAGTAAATTGAATTGTTACTACCTGCCTATTGACATGTAGATTGTAAATCTTTTTATAAGTATAGTATAAGTAAAGCTTTGTAATATTAAAATATTAAGATTGATGGCTGTCTAAATAGTGCCTAAAACACTACGAAAATTTCGATAGTTCAGTTTTATTATCTTAACAACTTATGTATATGAAAATAGTTAAACTTAGATATGCATAATATTAAATTAATACTATCTGAATTTTGTAGCCTGTACATACCTACGTGTGTACATGTATGTTAACTTGTACGTGTGGCGGGATCAAATTCTTTATAATCTTTCATTTAAAATGTATAAAACCTTTCAATATTTTATCAAAAACGAAGTTATCTGTTTTACCGCATAACTTTTGACACTTTTGATGACGTTATACAATAAGAAAATAGACCTCGTAAGGGCTGATATTTCAAATCAACAATAATATTATATGAGCGATGTACTTAAATGTAATTTCCAAAAAAAAAACGATGGATTTTAATGACCTATACAATACAGCTATTTAAAAATGTAAAAATATAATGAGTGAAAACGACCAATTACTTCCCCTAAAATTAATTTTGTTCCAAGCTGTAGTATTTTTTTTTCTTTCAAAGGATATAATTTTTATTTGGAATTTTGCTAATGGTATTGTAGAAGTAAGTAACGGAGATATTTTTTCATTACATAAAGAACATTACACTTGATACTTGTCTTGGAGGTTACAAAATAATGCGGCAAAATGATAAGCCAGTTTAAATTTATTTAATTAAACATTTAGTGGCAAGTGAAAATTTAAAAAAGGCTCAACGTTAAAAATAAAAAAAAACTCCAACAAGAACTAAAAGACACAAGTTTTGGAAAAAACCTGTATTCAAAAATAAAGAAAGTGTTATTAATACCTCAAACAGAATATTAATGGCAAAAAACTTTCTTTAAGTTAGGTATTTCATTTACCTATAAGTGTCTTAAAAGAATGTGCAAAGTCAGATAATTTTGTCGATTGACAGAAATTCTTTGTAAAAGTGTATTAAGGAGTGTTCTTAGGTTAATTCAGTTGTAGGTTTATAATTCACCAATCATCATAATTTACTCGTATATCATTCAAATACTGCGTCACATAATGTATGTCGACAGTGTTAATTTAAATATTTTTAGGCAAATGTATCAATTTCCATAGAGAAATCACAATCCTGGCGGTGTCCTACGTGAGCGACGATAACGACGCGATGCGACGTTGCGATTCTGAAGGGCTACCACGAGATCCGAAACGAACGAAATAAGAACGAAATCCGAAACAATCATTCTATTCCTACTATGAAAATCGATCGTCGAAACTTCAATTTTCATAGTAGGAAATGTGTCAAAATGACTGACGTGAGACGTTTCGTAATCGAACTTCGTAATTTGTTCGTAGTTCAAATTTCGGAGTAGACCTTCTGACGTACGCGATCAAATCAACGGTATCCCTACTTGCGTCCTATGTGACACTCTGCGACAACACGCGACGTTATCATTGTCGCGTGTAGCATCGCGTCGTGTTGCGTAGCGTCGCGTCGTATTCGTCGCGAAGAACACCCCGTTTCAGCAATAGTAAAAGGGGAAAGAATATATGTACGTTAATAACGTCAATTGCACGATCAAGTGTACTAACTGACAAAGGACACAAATGATTAGGTATATTATGCTAATTCTAAATGAATTGTTCAAAGGTTATCAAAATACCTATAGAATTAAGATATTTACGAGTATAAAAGTACTGAAACGAAAACAATACTAATTAAAAAACAATCTTTGTATGGACGCATGACCCAATACAAATCCTTAATGCCTTACATAATCCCTTTGAAATCCGATACTTCATCCGGGATTTGTGAAACTTTAAACCATAAATTAAAGTAGACTAATATTGACGTCCCTCTTTTATCTATTTTACTTCCCTCGCCGTATAATTTAATAAGCTTTCTAAAATTGTATAATTTGGAGCATTTTTTTTTCAAAACAACATAGAAAAACTCATTACTATCATGTCTTAATCTGTTTTTAATATCAACACTAAAAATATAAACTTACGTCTTATGCAGACACGTAAATATAGCCTAATAAGCTAGCTAAGCTACAACCCACTAATGGCCCACTACTGAGCACGGGTCTCTCCTCATTACTGAGGAGGCCTAGAGCATACTGCACCACGCTGCTCCATGCGGATTGGTGGAGGGGTTAGTGGCCAACCCAGTGTCGAAAGTTTTCAAGCCACCCGAAGGCCTACGACACGGCTTAACGACTGCTATCAATCGATAACAACCGGGACCGACGGCTTTTACGTGCCCTCCGAAGCACGGAAGCGCTCAAGAAATTTTGCCACTAGCGGTCACCCATCCGACTACCGACCGCGCCCGCTGTTGCTTAACTTTGTCGATCGCTTAGGATCGACGCAAGCCGCCGGGCTATGAGCGCTATAGCCTAATATGAAAATATAATTCTGACGCTGCCGAATTCCAAGCACGTCACTACTATTTGGAGGCATCAGGACATTATTGGCGCGAGCCGCAATTTTCCAAGTAAGTAATCGATTATTTCACTAGTAATTCCTTAGTATCACAACAACAATAATAAAAATTCAACTGCATAAGACTCTTTGTTAATAACGGAACATATCGAATAATAGAAAAAAATGGAAAGTTCGCCTACCGCGATAATAAGTCTGTCGTTGAGAAAAGCCTGCAAGGTAGGGTAGACTGGGTACGGTTAAAACACAGGACGGTTGAAACAAGTCGAATATCTCGCGAATGGTTGAGCCGACAGGTAAGGGTTCAATTGGAAAAAGAAGCAGGTGACAAGTCCAAACCTAAATCAAAGTGTTACATTGGTCACCGGGTGCTGTATATTTTTATAAGTAGGCCTATTGTATTTTAGCACCCAAAAGTAAGTATTTTTTTTTTGAGTTTCAAGCTATTATTATGTTAATCTATTCAAGTATAAATATTGAGTGTTCATTTATGATTTAGGTGAAGTTTTTAGAATACGGAATGATGACTAGTTTTAATAAGTTATTATTACTACCATTACTATAAACTTTCTTTTACCAAAATTCGAGTTGGGGACGGTTGAAACAATATATGTGGGTACAGGTAAAAAAAACCATATAATTTTGTTTTGTATTCTCGATGCCGAATTTGCATAGTAAAGACTTTCATAGGGCAGATTGTGTTTATTGAGACAAATATGCATATACGGAGGTAAAAGTTGGAGATAAAACTATGCACTATCAACAAATTATTCGTCAAAGCCTGGTTACGTACACTGTACGACTATTAAAACATTGAAGACCGTTTAATATTGTCATACGATTCCATGTTATTATAATACAATTATAACTAATGCTAAATAAAGCATGTTGCTATATATTTTTTGTATATTTCGCGTGCGTTTCAACTGACCCTACTCACTGTTTCAACCGCCCCTGGCATGGGGACGGTAGAAACACATCGGAATTTATTTTCAAATCTAAATATCTCTTAAAATAGCACCCACCAGAACTAAATAGTATAGCCCTATTGTAGGTAAAGATCCACTCTTCAATTTAATATGTCATCATCATCGTTCTTTTTTTTTGTTGTTTAACAAAATTACGAACAATTAAAGCCAAATCGTTTCAACCGTACCCAGTCTACCCTACTTAACTTTGACTGAATTCGCATTGATAATATTTAATTACACAAGAACACTTATAGAGTAGGTACACACGGTTAATATTCATTTTAGTTTCAATAAAAATTATAATTAATCCATACTATAACTTCAAATTACAAACAATTTCTAAGTTATATTCAACTACGTAAGGCTTAAATTCAAATATGTGCACCTAACAAAATAAGGCAATTTTATGTGATGTAATTTAAAGCGTATTTTACTCATATAATAAGCATTTTGCACTTCAAGTTATTACATTGTAAAGTGAGACCAATATAAATTAACTGTACTAACCTAGTTACTAACCATGATGATGGAAATTATGCCATCAACAACTGGTAAATGCAATAGATACTGTTTTAAAATATAGTTGTTTCTTTTATTTAGCATATGGCATTGTTCACAGAGTATGTACTTACTACATAATCATGTAGAATCATATTACGATAGTTCTATTTTCTACGAAATAAATGGCTACTATATCAAACATCACACGAACTGTATTTTTTAATTTAACTTGTTGTTGATTTCTATGTTTTTATGTGTGTGTGACAATATTATTTCCTTAAAAATACTATGTTAAAATCAGATCTGTATGAAGATAGTAGCAGTAAGCCAAGCTAATAGAAGTATCGCTCTATACAAAACATTTAAAATGTTTGTGTTTATATAGAAATGAATTTAATTAATTAGTGGCTTGCTACGTTTTCATTGTCCTAAAATATGTTACTTCGTAAATAATGTAAAAGTTTGTTAGAAAGTTAAGCTATATTTTTGTTATGTATCTAATATTAGTTATAGTATACAAATTCCTATTAGGCATTCAATTTGAACACCAACTAGATTTAGAGTAATGATTAGTAATCTATAAATAATTATGAACATAATTGTTAAATTTTGTGAGTTGAAATTTATAATTGCATCTTCTTTATTGCTTAATAATTATTATAATAGGTACTTATTTAGCTATTATTGATGTGTTAAATTTTTGTTATTTAGCTTTTAACAATTGAAATATTTAACAACTTGTTGTAGACTATGATTTATATATTGTTGACTGGTTTATGAATTAAACGTAAAATCTTATAACTTTAACCCTGAGATAATGAAAAAATATAGTTTTTTAGAATAGACTTAACTAGTAAACCAATCAATAAGTTCCACAATGTTACACGCGTTAATCAACTTACAAACAATTCACTCGGTATATCGCACTTACTTTGTTCTACACCCAAAACTGCTCTGAATTTACAATTTTTGGACCGAAGTTCCTTACGGCAGGCTTGGAGGAGATAGGAATTTTGCTGCGCGACCGAACTGAAAAAAATGTGATAGTAAAACCGTAAGAAAATATGCGTGGATTAAAAGCGTTATATTGTGCGCAGGCGCGACAGCAATAAGGAAGTGTAATAGCTTTTGCGTGAAACGTTGATTCTAGACCTAAAAACCGAAGTACTGAGTGCTGTGTAATAAGAAATCACCCGCATTACTGCAAATTATTAAACGTTGCAAACGTTTGATCAAGACGCCTAAGCGTGTTCGAAATCCGCATCACATAGGACCTTTTTCACTCGACGCCAAGCGTAAGCGGGCGTACCGGAGCATGTATTGCTGTGCATTTTGGACTGCGAATTTTATTTTATTTCCTTGAGACAGTTAAGGGGCATTTGTTACTGTGCACTAACATTATTATTTTACGTAATTTATTATTTCCTAAAATACTGAATTTCCTAAATACTTTCGTGTACTTAAATGAAAACTAATCAGCAAAATTTAAGAGAAAAATCAAGAAAACCTACATAAAATTGAGCACGATTTTTTTTGCAAATTGTGTCGATTCTACATTAGCCGAAGGAACTTCGTTCCTACCTGGTGTCCCACGACACCACATCTTTTTTTATATCAATTTTATACATTGTCAAATCCATTAGAACTCAATTTCACAGATAAGTATAGTAAACCCAACTTAAGACTGAAACGAAAGAGGCGCTGTCGGACGCATTTGACATTCATTTGACCAATCATTGCACACTAGTAACTGACAGATGAATGACCACAACGTACTTATGAATGACTTTTCGTTAGTTCCAATTTTTGCCATTTCAGAGATAAGTTGGGCGGACTGTAAATCATTTCAACAAGCACTTGACATGTTTGACATTTGCACTTGACAGAATAAGAAAGACGAATCAATTTGTTGCATTCGTTTTACGATTCGTGAAGTGACATTTAATCGATTAATATTGGTTTACCAGGAATATAAAAAACCTCGCCATATTGCGGTAAACTCATGGAACTAATTTGTTTTACTGGCAATGCTTAGTAGTTTCTAAACGTCAATCGTAAATTGTTTGTCAGTGCGTTTGAATGTCACAGTTTGTCTAATATTTGTCTTTTTAATTTGAGTGTCTATTTTGTGCTAAAATTATAAAAACTATTCATATTCGTGAAAGTAAAGTGGTTTTCTATGTGCTAAAATAACATTTCGTATAAAATAATATTTATTTCCTTAAATAAAATTTCCGACATAGTTGTCGAAATGACAATAATAACATGAGCGTTACTATAGTTACTGTTGTCTGTGCTGTTGCCATAAAAAAGGAAACTTTAGCGCCCTCATGACAGGTTTTCTATTTTTCTGGTCAAGCGATAAAATTAAAAACGTCGAATAATTACAAGGAAATTCAAAATATATTTTGAATTTCCTTGTAATTATTTATTGTAATTATTCAAGGGTCTGTGCCAGTTTACAACAAATTCGCGGTAATATCAGTGTCTTATTGACCGTTGACAATTGGCCATATTTGTTTTGTAGTTAAGTCTATTCTAAAAAAACGGACTATACAAGAACACATGCTTAAACTGGGAAAAAAATATTATAATAGATCTAATGTTTACTTATCAAAGCGAAGTTTTATTCAAAAGGTTTTGTTATAAAGTTTTTTTTTAGTTTTAATATAACATACCTATTAGTAGTGTTATTCTTCAATACGCCTCTATAAAATAATTCACCGTATTTACTGTTTTGTATAACGAGAACATTTAGTTTATCAAATTATTGCTTTATTATTTTTTTTAATAACCACTAAGAAAAGGAGAACAAAAAAAATTCATATTAATATAACGCGTTACAAAATTAATTACGTTTAAAAATTGCACAAGATCCTATAATGAAATGCGATATACTCATATAGTACGCGACAGATTGACATGGCACTTTTCTAGTGATGTGGCTTATATCGATATAGTTTATATCGATATTTTTCTCACGCAACAAAGAGTAACATCAATTAAATAAAGTTTATTGTAAGTTAAATGAAAATGAATCAGATTTATTCAGTTTAGGCTATTGTGGTACTAGCACTTATGGCTAATTAATATTGTTGATAGACAGATAAAGAAATATTTAAATAATTTTGATGTAGATAAGGAATGAGCTAGTAAGAAGATTTATAACTATTTTGTTATTGAATTATAATATTTAATTAATCGCAATCAATATAAAATTGAGCTCATACTAACAGCGCTACAAGCACTTTGTGACTCTTCGTCACTAGTATCTCCGACTTCTATGATAAAATCTAAAGCTACCGAAGTTAGTTTAAAACATAACAACAAACATGTGAGTGAAATTAAAATCGATAAACGCGGTCGATATAGGCTCGCGCATTACTATTACTAAGGCGCGCGCGGGTGACGCAGACGTCCCGTGTGCGAGGTGTCCCTTCCCCCGCGTCTCACCTCATACCCCGAAAGCCATGTCGACCTGTCGCGTACTATACCTAAGTAATATAAAATTTTTATTTGATTGCAGAACCACCTATTATTAGGTCACTGCATGATTTTTGTTATATAATGTAATAATCGCATTTAACAGGCATTACTAATGTATATAACAATAATAAAGTTAGCCTACTCCAACGGAAAGCACCATAAATCGCAACTTGTAATAATAATAATTAGGTATCTAGTCATTTCTGCAAATGTGCTTTAAACCGTATCATGTATTTTTATGTTCATATAACCTAGTCAATAATGTTTTAGTCAATTTAGTTGTTGTTTAGCATCTTAAAATGTGTTCTCAAAAAACAACTTTGGCCTTAATAAATTTATTATCAAGTGTTTTTGTATGGAGAATGTTCGAGCGAGACGTTATCATAATGTGGCACTTCAATACAACCTCCATTGTAATCACGATAAAAAATCTGTCTTTATGAATAAACGTAGTGTAAGTTATTCCAAGTTGTAAGTTTTTGTCTTTTTCATACCTATGTTTTTAGAGAATCACACTACAGGGACAAATAGTTTTCAAGTTGGATTATCCTTACACTACGGCTATTACTTAGGCAGTTTGTGAACACATTTGATATGTTTAGGAAGCATTCAAGTAATTTATTTATTTGTAATAAGAATTGACCAAATTTAATGTTATTAAGGTTAATTAGATAAGCATAGGGTTTGTAAATATATAAAATAGGAAGACATTATGTAAAATGTTATTATATGTAAAAAGTGAATTTTAATGTATATAAAGTACTTTAATAATATTATGGTTCCAATAATTTATTTTTAAATTATTACGTTCAAGTGTAAAATGGATTTTTTAAGTTGTATGCGAAAGGATTCTATGCGGTGCGAAATCAAGAGATGAAACCTTTGTGATCATTGTTAATGAAAGGAAAGTGTAACTTCGAATATATGAGCTGTAGTATTTTCTAAACCTGTTTTAATTTACCACCCGGATATAAATATATTCTTCCAGCCCCCTTTCATAGACTAGTACAATATTCATTTCGTACAGGTAATGACGGCAACCTCTAGTAATTTATACACTTGTTCCTGCTTTTGCAATCAAAATTTAAAGACATCTATAAAAAAATAAAAAATAAAAAAAATATTCTAATCTGACATATTAGGTACAGTCAGCGTCAAATAGTTAGAGACAATCAGGGTATTCAAATAAATAGACGCAACCAAAAAGTCGATAATATCGGTACAAGCAAAGTTTCCTTAATGTTGACAACAATATAGTCGCTCAAATGGCCGAGACGTTTAAAATGTCATATACATCGGGTCAGTCATAACACCATAAACATAGTTACAGTCATCTCGTCAATGGTATCCAAGCATTCAAAGCGTTCAAAAATATGGAACATTAGAAAAATAAACTAAACCTAATGTTATTGGCATGTCGTTCTATTATCTATCATTGTATGTCAATATCTATAATTCAAATCAATGTCAAGTTTAATACTAAGGCAAGTTTGAAATAATATCTATTGATGCTTAACTGTATCCGATGTGATCATAGAGATATTACAATAGAGGGCAGAAGCCAGGCTTCAGAGAGTCTTTTGGATAAAAAGAGACGAAATCTTTAGTAGTCACCTTTCTCTTTCTGGATCATCGGGATTGGAGAGAGATAGGTAATTACCGTTATCGTTGTTTCTCTTTCTAACCGGGGGCGATTGCAATGTATGGGTATGGCTCACCCACTCTATTGTAATATCTCTATGGATGTGATGGCTTTTGTATTAAATATATCAAAGCAAGCATTGAAGCACCACTTCATTTGACATACATGACTTACACTTGACATTGAATTAATCAATTTACTTATCGGAAGAAATGATGCACAATGAACTTTATCGCATGTCATTTAAAGTCCATTTTTATTATGTGTTGCTATAATTTTGGCTACTTGGGTGCTACATATTTTTGAATACTTTGGTTGCTTCATACTTTTGAACACTTTGGCTGTTAGGCAACCAGTGGCGTTGTGGTTGTCACGGTATTAATGCCGACTTGGGTGTTATCAAGTATTCGGTGTTGTGAGTACTCCGATATATTTGTACACGGTAGATGGTCTGAACAATTTGATCGCTTTGGTTGAGCCGTTCTTAATGGTCATAATGAATGTTTCCAAGTATTTGGTAATCATGACTGCTACGTACTATATGACGCTGAGTGTACAATCCCTTAACTTGTAACAAATTCAGCTGACATTTTGAATTCTTCTTTACTTATAAAGTATGTAGTCCTCCCTCCTTCCAATTGCTTCGGGAAACAGGACACGCAATCCCATAAACCCACACATGAAAATTGTGAGACCTGATTCTTTATAATTTAAATACATAACTTAATTTTAATATAAGTAGGGCGTAACATTATAACAGTGAAAACCGCACTGAAGTGGATTAAGCTTCAAGTTTCAAATTATCCCGTACGTATATTTTGTTAACAATAATGGTGGTAGCGCCAAGGACCATAACATTTTTTTAGACATGACGAGGTTTTATTACAGGATACCTATTATTGGTGGTAGATTAAGTCTACAACTGAATTTATAAACGGCGATATGGATATGGGAGTACTTTTTGGTTCTTGAGCTTGCTATAATAAATAAATCAATTGTGAAATGTATTTTTAACCGACTTCAAACAAAGGAGGAGGTTTTAAATTCGTCTGTATTTTTTTTGGTTTTTGGTTTTTGAGTTATCTCAACTAATCTACGAAGTCCATTATTTTTTCTAAAAAGTTAGTTATTATATTTCAATCGTAATATCGAAAAGCCAGAATTTAACGCTCCTTTTCCAGTTGGAAAGGTATTGGTGATGTTTTTGTCTTTATTCTTGCCCATCAGCATTTTTGACCAAAGGTGACTGGTATTTGTCAGCTACTTACCCCAAAAAATGTAGACATTGTCGGTGACTGACAATGAAGTATAATTATACCTAATGGCATAGTTCTCCGAACGCTGACACTGCTTAGGGCGCATTCATGTAGAACGCTGGTTACCGGCGCTGATCTGCCAGCGCTTATCGGCGCTTATCCGCGCAGGTAGTCTCTATACTTTGTGCCGAACCAGCGCCGATAAACGCCGATAAGCGCCGACAAGTTCCGACCTGCTCCTATAAGCGCGGGTAGGCCATTGATACTATGTAATAAAAGGAAGCCCAGAAAACAATTATTTACTGTTTAACTTGTTTATTTAGTCATTCAAACATACATCTTTTCCCATAGTAAAATATTCGTGTTCTCTCTATGTCTTCATCTGACAGTTGTATTTTTAATATCCTTTTATGAGTAAACGGCCTGTTACTCCTTCTTGTTGACATAATTAGTGATTGTCCAAAAGGAGTTCCTTACAGTCGGCCTTCCTGATACACTTCGCGACCCGCGAAGTTTAGTTCATCATTATATTCCATTTATTTAGCTGAAAATAAACTCACCTCTGAAGGTGATTTACTGAAAAGCAAAATTAAATTAAAACCAAGTCTTCTTAATGACTTGTTTAAGTAAGTCTTCTTAATGACCTACAACACCAAGTCTTCTTAATGACTTGTTTAAGTAAGTCTTCTTAATGACCTACAACACCAAGTCTTCTTAATGACTTGTTTAAGTAAGTCTTCTTAATGACCTACAACACCAAGTCTTCTTAATGACTTGTTTTAGTAAGTCTTCTTAATGACCTACAACACCAAGTCTTCTTAATGACTTGTTTAAGTAAGTCTTCTTAATGACCTACAACACCAAGTCTTCTTAATGACTTGTTTTAGTAAGTCTTCTTAATGACCTACAACACCAAGTCTTCTTAATGACTTACATGATATTATGTTGAACTTATAGTACTTGATCAAATACCAATATAAAATTCTTAATGGTTTATAACGGATACAGAGCTCGATCGATTTAAATAGCTTATGACAATAATTGGTTATTAATCATTAATCATACTTCTTTAAGTTAAACAAATTAATATGCTGACTTCTTAATGTCAATAAAATAAAAATCGGACTTCTTAATGTCCTTAATTAAGTTATAATACGGACTTCTTAATATCCGTGAATAGTTATATATTAATCAGACTTCTTAATGTCGATTAATGATTAATGCTTAATTAACTTCTTAATGTTAATCAATTTCATATATTTTATTGCGATATTTATTGTGAATATATTTTAGTTCTTATAATTATATAATTAAACTTAATACAAGTAGCATGCTTTGAATTTGAATCATGAAACAATTTCAACTTATAAGTATTTGCGGTCACCATGATGACATTACATATAACGCCTCTCAAGGCTCAGAGGTACCTCTGTGTTACATAACAATATTGATTAAGATATTAAAAATCATTGTCATTGCTAATATTGCATCGAATCAACTAAGTCAGCAATAGCTGTATCTGTCTCCGAAGACAATAATTTTTAAAATCTTCAAAATTTAACGTCTTACCCATGTCACTGATAATACGAAAAGGCAAACGTTTTTTTGTAATTAACCAAAGCAAATATAACATATTTATAACTTATGTCACGAACAGCCTCCGATCATATATAATTTATACTCATTTTGTTAGGGTAAATAAATCAATAATAGCAAGAACGATCATATTATTAAGTTATTACGAGATTATAGACGATTAAACAATGAAATTATTTTTATAATTTTAGCAATAATTTACCGCGCTCTATATGGGGCGAGAGGGATAGTAATCAAATAAAGGAATATGAATTTCTTTGCCATTCGAGACTACGGCTTATACACTTCCCAGCTGAATTTAACATATGTGCTGATAGGATGTGTACAGACAGCCGCCATAAGATGTTAATAGATAACCTGTACAAACATGTAATAGATATACATACTGAGAGTGCTAAAAACTGTTATAAAGAATTGTTAACAAAAAAGGGAAAGAGAATAATAGGATGGAACAGACACGTCGGCGGCGCCCACCGGCGGGCTCGTCCTCGTTATCAAAATTGGTTATTGTTTGATAAGCCAAATACTGGCCACATATATAAAGATATGGTTGAGTCCAGAAGGGTCCTTAGGTCCAAGCTGAGATGGCGCCAGAACAATCAGCAACAAATTAAAATGGACATAATTGCTCAACACCACAACGACAAGGACCCCAGACCCCTCCGGAAATCTACTAACAAATTAGACCCGAAACCGGGCCCGCCGGCGACCGCCGCCGGCCTGTATGAGCCTAAAGATATAGCCGATGCGTTCCAGAAGCATTTTAGGGTTGACTCGCCACTAGGGTCGACGGGTGTTATACTGGAAGATGAGCAGTATATAGGGCAACCTGTACAGCTCACCACAAGGTTTTCGACCCACACCGTGGCCCGTGTAATTAAGAGAATGGTTCGAGGTAAATCCCCAGGGCACGATAGCCTCAGTATTGAGCATTTACAGCACGCTGGCGTCCACCTGCCTAGGGTCTTGACACTTCTGTTCAACCTTTGTATGAGTCACTCACATCTACCCGATGACCTTTTGAGGACAATTGTTGTGCCAATTATCAAAAATAAAACTGGGGATGCCTCAGATATGACAAATTATAGACCAATATCATTGGCTACTGTGATCGCCAAGGTACTGGACAGTTTGCTTGATGGATACCTCGAAAAATATTTAAAAGTAAACGATGCACAGTTTGGTTTTCGGCCAAACCTATCCACGGAAAGTGCTATATTTTCTCTCAAGCAAACTGTTCGGTACTACACTGATAGAAGTACACCGGTCTATGCCTGCTACCTGGACTTGTCCAAGGCATTTGATCTGGTGTTTGCTGTGGGAAAAGCTGGAGAGGGAGACCGCCCTACCTAACGATGTGACGACAATTCTACGTACATGGTATAAAAATCAAACCAACACAGTAAGGTGGGCGGGCTCCTACTCAGGCGTGTATGGGTTGGAGTGCGAAGTGAGACAAGGGGGGATTACCTCTCCGAAGCTCTTCAACCCATATGTTAACCGTCTGATCGAAGAGCTTAGTAGCACTGGTATAGGGTGCCATATTGATGGCGTT
Source organism: Hesperia comma (assembly GCA_905404135.1). Classification (NCBI taxonomy): domain Eukaryota; kingdom Metazoa; phylum Arthropoda; class Insecta; order Lepidoptera; family Hesperiidae; genus Hesperia; species Hesperia comma. The sequence goes on along the minus strand of FR990028.1, from coordinate 8,252,344 downwards.
TGCATCAATAACATAAGTTATGCTGACGATATGGTGCTTCTAAGCCCGTCGATTGGAGCTCTGCGTAAATTATTGCGCATCTGTGAAAGGTATGCGAAGTCCCATGGGCTTAGATACAATGAAAGCAAGAGTGAGTTTATGATCTTCAGAACGGGTAATAAGCGAGTTCTAAACGCACCTCCCGTCTCAATTAATGGTACTCCTCTTAAGCGAGTTTCGCATTTTAAATATCTGGGCCACTGGGTTTCCGAGGACATGAAAGATGTCTTTGATATTGAACGGGAACGCAGGGCGTTGGCCGTCCGTTGTAATATGCTGGCTCGTAGGTTTGCTCGTTGTACCGCTGAGGTAAAGGCGACGCTTTTTAAAGCATACTGCCACTCTTTTTACACGAGCAGCCTGTGGGTCAGCTATACGCAGAGGACGTACAACTCTCTGCGTGTACAATATAATAATGGGTTCAGAATGCTGATGGGGTTGCCGCGCTTTTGTAGCGCCTCCGGGATGTTCTCAGAGGCTCACACTGATGGCTTTCATGCCATCATCCGGAAGCGATGCGCCTCCCTCCTAAACCGCTTGCGCGACAGCACCAACACCATACTGGGCACACTAGTGGACAGGTGGGACCCACCATTTCTCAGGCACTGGGTAAGTCTACATGCACGTGGTGCAGTACAGACTGTGCCTGGGCGTGGAAACCCCCATTTCCAGTCCCCAGTTTAGTTAGTTTATAAGTCTTATTTTGTCAGTATTTACTAACCCCTAGATATAAGTACAAAATGTTACTAACAAATATTGGCCTGAACCTGAAATAAAGAATTATTATTATTATTATTATTATAAAATCAAAATGATGACGGAACCGATACCTCAAGCACTACCTATCAGGTAGGATATTACGCTTTTAACATGACACTGTCAAATCGGCATGATTTTCAATCCACCAAATCTATTTATAACGATATTAGGAAAGACTTTTTTTTTGAGCAAGTGACTGACTTACATTTGTTTACCAAGACCTACCAAAATTTAATAAACCGTAGGTACACATTATGACAATCATAGGTAAATGTTAATAGTAACATAATATTTAGAGATAGATTTATTTATCTAATATTTGGTGTATCATGCATTACTTGTCACCTGTTCAATTTCGAGATTTTAACTTCAAACACTCGTCTTTAGTATGACCAGTTTTATTACAATAACTACATTTTTTTATTTTTAGTAAAACAATCATTTTCAACATGACCCCGTTTCCTACAAAATGAACAGACTAAATTGTTTTTATCACATTTGTTTTGTACTTTAGTCATACATTCAGATGTAATATGGCCAAGACCCTTACAAATGTAACATTGAGGTTTTGTAAGTGTAACTGACTTCTTTCTGACGTTCAGCTTCATTTAGAACCGGGTGAGCAAATGATGATAAATATTTCAAGAGCGTTGGAGGATCGTGACATCTAGCAGAAATAGCGCCAACTTGTATCAAATCATTGTTAAGAGTTCCTATGATAGCTTCCGTAATCAGTGACTCGGGCAATCCACATGCGTTACCTAAAGCTAATTTATTATAAAAGAATTGTATATAATCTTGATCAAAGCGTCTTAATGCATTGACCAAGTCTCGCGTCATATTTAGTTTACTACGATTGGAAGGAAAAGCTGTTAACAGCATTGCCCTCCAATCGGACCAACTTAAATTTGATTCACATATAATTGCTCATACCATAGTCGAGCATAACCCTTCATCTTAGAAGTGCAATTAAATTTAAGAGTCTTTTCATCCCAACCATACATATTAGAAATGCCTTCTACTTTTCTTATCCATTGCTCCATAGTGGTTATTGATGTTTGTGGGTCAAACTCTGGCAATGGATCACTACGGCCCACATATCGAAATGTCGAAGAACACGATGATGGTCCGGGCATAAAATAAGTATACCCCGGTAATGATATATTTTGTCGAGATGCAGCATTATCATGGCTTTCAGCCAACGACTGTGCAATATGTGATGGAATTCTGTCATTGTTGGTTACCACCTGATTGACCTTATTGGACGGTGTTGATGTAGACGGTACCTCATTAGGTTCATATAATTTACGGGTTTCGACCGCCTTCAATAATTTACGGCGTAAATAAGCTTCCCGATTATCATCATTATTCTAAGTTATTTTTACATTTCTTATGACGGCCCATTGTTCGTGTTTAAAATTTTCATCTTTGACATAACAAAATCTTTACTCAATTCAAAGTATGTAAATGCATTTTATCAGGACTTACGTGAGTTATTTCCCGCTTCTGAGCTAAAAGGAAGCCCAGAAAACAATTATTTACTGTTTAACTTGTTTATTTAGTCATTCAAACATACATCTTTTCCCATAGTAAAATATTCGTGTTCTCTCTATGTCTTCATCTGACAGTTGTATTTTTAATATCCTTTTATGAGTAAACGGCCTGTTACTCCTTCTTGTTGACATAATTAGTGATTGTCCAAAAGGAGTTCCTTACAGTAATAAAGTACTAGAGAAGACACCGCAAAGAAATCTTATGTTCCATCCATGCGCTTGCCAGCTTGCATGCGCGTACCTATTACGTCTGAGACCTGTCAGTGTCTGCCTAAAGACATCCCTACAAAACCCAAATTGTTATATCCAAAATGCAGAGTCGGTTTTTAAATGAATGAAAAAAAGACGACCGACATGTATTATTGCTATTGTATCGTAAGTCATTAAACTAAATATCGATACTGTTTCCGTCCACGTAGTGCGCACAACACTAGCAAAAGCGGCCATGTTGTTTTTCGCTAAAATTTTGTCAGGCACGCTAATTTTGCTCTAGTGTCTAATCCATAATCCTATAGATCAATGATTCAGAGAGACTGTCAGCCAGCTCCTGCTTATACAAGCTTGCTTTATGTAGAGGTTATCTCGACGGACCAGTCTGTACCGATAAGCGCTGGCAGATCAGCGCCTGTAACCAGCGTTCTACTTGAATGCACTATTAGGAAGGTAAATAACAGATACATTAATTCTGGATATAAAAAGCTGAGAGGTTAAACTAATTCTCACAATTAGTTTTTCTACGTATTTCCTCAATTGTAGGTAATCTTAGGTCGATGGCAAAGATCACGGTGCCTAATGACTAACCTCACATTTTGTACTTTGCTTCTATGATTATGTGGTGTTTATTGAACCTAGTATTTTCGTTCTATTGAATCCTTAGCTCACATAATGCTAATTTATTATGTGAGTATTTCTAGAGAAGGTAGCTAGCTTAGTATAATAAAGAATGCTGTATTGCACATCGACTAATAGACCCTGTAGTCATTTTGGTAGCTATACTCCAATGCTATACTCTATTTGTGTTCCATTAACAAAACTAATGCCAGATTTCCGCTCCTTTGTTTGAGGTTTATTGTAGATTGTCAATGAGAATTTAAAATACTTTAAGGTAATTTTGCTTATGAACGAAATTGAACTGTAATAAATTTATTTTTGAATTATGCTCGGAGTCTCAATCACCTATAGCTACAAAACCAAAAAAAAAAAGATGAATTAGTAATTTGTTATCTGCGTTCATATAGTCGCATAGAGGCTATTAGTGCTCCCAGTACTATACATGAGTTAATGTTAAAAAACATATCGGAGCCTCGCTGAGCAGATGTTTTGGACAGATTAAAAGTAAAAATTGCAGCAAACATGGATAAATTAGTGGCGCACAAATAATAAATACAGATTATATTAGGTAAAAAACACAAAAACGCGCATAGCCCGGCGGCTTGCGTCGATCCATAGTGATCGACAAAGTTCAGCAATTGCGGGCGCGGTCGGTAATCAGATGGGTGACCGCGAGTGGTAAAATTTCTTGAGCGCTTCCGTGCTTCGGAGGGCATGTAAAGCCGTCGGTCCCGGTTTTTATCGGCTTGAAAACTTTCGACACTGGGTTGGCCACTAACCCCTCCACCAATCCGCACTGGAGCAGCGTGGTGGAGTATGCTCTAGGCCTCCTCAATAATGAGGAGAGACCCGTGCTTAGTAGCTTAGCTTTTTTATTCCTGCCTGAATGCGAAATTCTCAATACGATGTGATACGACTCAATATGTATTTTTTGATGTTACCACTTAACTTTTTAGTGAATGAAGTATAGAATATAGAAAGTGAATAAAGTAGGTATAGATAGCGAATGAAGAATATTTAGATAATTTTTTATTTTTTTTTTACTCGAAAGTTAGTCGTTCACATCTAGACCCATATACAAATTAAGCGTTGGATGGTTTTGAATTATCTAAACTAAAGTTATTGATTTTAAAGTAGGTTAATTTTTGTTAACAGCTATTTAAAGCTATTTAAAGGTTAATTTTATGGGGACCGCCTTTGGTTTTGACTTTCTTAACTCTATGAGACCAGTCACAAGAACACGTACTCGATAAAAATTTCATGTCTCTACCTATTTCTGTCCAAGAGATAGAGCCGAGACGGACACACAGCGAACACATATTAATAGAGTTCCGTTTTTCACCCTTTGGGTACCAAGCCGTAAAAGGTTAATCAAGGCTTACAGCCTTGATATCATAAGACAGTAGCCGATAAACCGTGTCAATGACCTTGGGGTAGCATAAATAAATCCGACATAAAGCTTGAGCCATTGACCGCATCACCAGAACTAATCCAACACAAAACTAAGCTTTGATCATTTCAATGAATCACAATAAGTATAATTGAGTTTATGATAGTACTTTACTTAATTGCATATTTCATTTTTGAAATCAGGTAGGTACTCTTCATGTGGTCCATATAAATTTAAAATATTGTTACGTGTCAGGAGTATGGGGTTCGAGAAAATGCCAAAATGTACCACAAAGACTTTATTGTACTCGTAGATACACAATTACACTATGTACACAGTACACACCACAACACTATGCACGTAGGTCCTCGTAAACACACTCGTCGAACACTGTATCGCTCGTAGAATTCACTTCACTTCTCACTGGTATCGCTCGTAGGTATCGCTGGTATCTTCCTGGTTTCGCTTCCAAAACTAGAATGCCACCCACTCGACCAAGGGCCCCTTTTATACCACTCGCCTACTATTCACGCCAATCTAGAATATTCCCGCAATTCTTCGAATAACGGTCTAGCATATTCCTTGCAATCGACTTTCGCCCTTATGACTATTGCCGTAAGGTCGGAGCGTCGTGCATACTTTCTAGATGGCCACGAGCGCTATTGTCCTATTGTTCGCCTGGCATGTTTATGGCCCCTATTGTTTATTGTTTAGCGAGGTAGATACGCCAGGGCTGTCACAATATCATTGGCATAGGATACAGACCTACGTTTGAAGTAGGTAGGTACTAGTCACCAAAATATTAGCATGGAAAGGGTCTTAAATTTCTTGAGCTGAAGTAATTCGACTTCTAACTCTCTAGGTATCCTCGAGTGTACTTATTTTTACAGGCTTTATTTTACTTGCAATGTATGTCATGTATGTATGATAGATGGTATTTTGCAACTCAATTTTGGAGCAAATGTCTTCAACTGATTGAATGACCATGCATAATTATGTATGTGAGATTTACAAATTAATGAATATTAATGATCTACTTGATTATAATTTTTAAAAATTTCAAATCATGTAAATAACCCGCGTAAAACTCGTGACAAGCTTTTAAATCCATATAAATTGTGTAATGATGTTATAATTTTGATAGTTAAAGTTTTAAATATTTTTATTATTTTTAGCGTATTTTAATAAAATTACCAGTTAACTTAAGTTATCTACTACTGGGAAGAAAGTGTTTGTAATCGAAACTTTTTTGGAACGAAGTTCCTTACGGCAGGCTTGGAGGAGATAGGGATTTTGCTGCGCGACCGAACTGAAAAAAATGTGATAGTAAAACCGTAAGAAAAAGTCCGTGGAATAAAACCGTTAAATGAGACGTGCGCAGGCGCGACAGTCGTATACACAAGCGAGTAGTGTATAATACCTTTCTCTTTCTCCCTCTTTCTTTTCGTTATTTTGTTATTGTTATTGTGTTTTAGTTATTTTAGTTGACAATTTGAATTACGATTTTTTTATGTTACGTAATTTATTTCCTAAAATACTGAATTTCCTAAATACTTTCGTGTACTTAAATAAAAACCAGCAAAATTTAAGAGAAAAAGCAAGAAAACCTACATAAAATTGAGCACGATTTTTTTTGCAAATTGTGTCGATTCTATATTAGCCGATGGAACTTCGTTCCTACGTGTAACACGACACCACATCTTTTTATAAAAAGATTTGTTGCTTTGAGTGTTTCGAAGATACACAAAACAATAAATAGAGTGTATGCAATAGGCATGCTGTTACACAAAAATCTAATATCTTTAAACGAGCAATTCTTGTATATTTATTTATTTATTTATTTATACCTATATATATAATCACGATCTCGGAAACGGCTGCAAAGATTTTCATGAAAGTTACAGATTAGGGGGTTTTCGGCTCAAGGAATCGATTTATCAAGGTCCCACGTTCGAGAAAAGCTCGGTTCCCGAGATAAAGAGATTTTAAAAACATCATACTGACGTCATCTATGAAACATTAGGATAACTTCTATGAGGTACTGTTTGTAACGTGTTGAACTGACGCCATCTATGAAACATTAGGATAACTTCTATGAGATACGGTTTGTTTGTTTCAGTAGTATGAAACTAGATGGCGCTCGAATATATTTTTGTTCGGCTAATATTAATATTAATATTCATTCTTACGTTGAAGCGCTATTTTTGCGTTATACCTACCTATTTTCTGTTTGAATAAAATTAAAAATCAGTGCGATTATCTCGCTTGACCTCGCAGGACGCGTAGTGATAGTTTAACGTGCGTTTGTGATATTTACGAGAATATTTGTAAATAAATGTTAGTTTTGTTATTATCGATTTAATAATATATTTTAATAAAGTTTTAAATAAATAATGGTCAGATCGATGAAATTACTATTGTTGTAAATAGAATCAATAAAATTTTAAGTACGCCTAACAACTTGCTCATTAAACTAAAAGTATATTTATTTATGTTGTTTAATTATCATAAACATTCAATACATTTTATCGCAAATAAAAATTTCAGTCGGGGACTGCCTAAGCCTGCGAAAAGTACGAAGGAAAGTTCAATGAATTTATCTAATTAAGTATGTACCTATTTAAAATGCAATTAAATCGCTCACACAGTTAACTTCTATGAGGTACTGTTTGTAACGTGTTGAAATTTCAGTAGTATGAAACTAGATGGCGCTGTACAACTTTGTGAAACACGCTGTTGAGATCCTTTGGCCGTAACATAAGTAAAATGAATTTTGTGCTCAGTGAACAGTTGTATGATTTGACTCCTGAATAGATGGCGGAATTCCTCGTATTCCTTGCGATTCATACTAAATATAATTTTCAACCGAGCAAAGCTCGGTCAACCAGGTACTAAGTCTTTAAACGTAATAATGCGAACGAAATTTTTCTGATATTATATTGTCGAAATTGTAAATGATGGATGAAGGCGAAAATATTGTGGAGACGTTTAACGTTAGATTAGAAGCATGAAGTGGAAAAAGCTTCATATTAAAAGCGATGATTTGCCGTTTAATATTTTCAATTACCTAGGTTAAATAAATTAACATGGTTATTACAAGAATGTTTAAAAACTCATGTCGAAACTTTAAAATGAAATATTCTTTTATTATTATCAGTCTTAGCAACTATAGCTCTATATGAAATTAAGTGAACAGACTTTGGTTTGAGCCAATACGTACCTATAGATACTACAAAATTTCATAATTTGTGAAAAAAGAACATTATAGGAATAACGAGCTTATTATATTACATTTGTACGAGAATAAACCTCATAATAATGAATTAGGACGACATTAGGACAAGGTGCATCAAATATGGATATCCTTGATCAAGTCTGTCCTTTTCTGCATCTTATGTTTTAATCTCTTTGCCTATAAATCAGAAATAAACTAATGCTATGGACAACATACAAGACAAACATACACACCAGATCAAGAACGGAAATGTAAACTCATCATTAAAATTCCGCCACGTGGGGAATCGAACCCAGGACTATTTAAACGAAGATCCAGTATAATAATAACTATGATACATGTATAAATTGAAGTCAAATATCGATTCATCGGTGACTTGATTTCGGCGATTTTGGCTAACTTAACCTCAAGTTTAGTGAGAAATCTTAAGTCTAATAGTCTGATTCGGCCTTTGACTAGCGAATGCTGCATTGCTGCTTTATCCTAGTAGAGCCTATCTTGAATGTTCAGGCACTGAAGCTAAATACGGTCAGTAAATTGAAGGTGTACAAATAAAATAGGAATAAAATAAGCATTAAATATTTTCAGTGATTTGGATTTCATCCACACATGGATATCATATTATAAAGACGCGGGCGGATATGTAGTATTATACTAAGTACTACTTTTAATATTGTATTAATTTACGTGAAAAAAAATATGTGGTCAAACAAAAGGCTGTAAACTAGGACAGGTTGGTTATAGCTATAAACGGAGACCCATTTATAAGCATTTTTTAAATGTTGAATCGTCTGTGTGTAGGTATGGCAGACATATATGTTGTAACGGTAATATTTCATGAAACGTACCCAATTTATTTAAAATTTACATTTGTATCTGAAGCCACGGTTTGTGCTTCCATCTTGAAAGCTAATTTACAATTATTCTCTACAGCGTTAACGTGGTTAACCAGTTTATATTGTGAAACGTCGTTTATTTCTAAAGCCGTCGAGCGTCTGAAGAGTAAGAAAATGATAAATTAGTTTTTTGGTCATTTTGACAAGGGTTCTTTGCCACGCAAGAAGCCTTATAAATCGTCATATTTTAATGTTGTTAACCTTTTAACAATCTTTAATGTTATTAAATGTAGGTAGGTATATTTTGTTTGCTTATTTCCTGCCTTTGTTGACTTCTGATTAATGACAAAAGTTATAATAGAGTTTGACACAAAAATGTGTTGATGAATGTCCTGATTGCGTGGCTAAATGTATTGAAAGATCAATGTGTTATAATGTAAAGCGTTTATCGCATTAATTTACAAAATTTAGCAATCTTTTGCGCATTTTCCAATGAAAAAATGGTGGTAAATGAAATGATAATTATTATTGCTTTAATTAAGTGTGTTTCTATATTAGCTAATGACTTGCACCAATTAAAGTGCTTATACAAAGTAAAAATATAATGAAAACATATTACTAATGTATTATTAACTTCAATGCCTCTTTTTACCTAGCTTAGAATTTTCGTGTTTCAGCGCTCGTAGTTCGCATACATTCTTTGGGTAAGAATGAAGAATAAGGTCAGACTTTTATTTTCCTTTCTTCGTTCTTGAAATAACAAATTTACTTTTGTGAATAGATTTGGATTATTATTAAGTTACAAATTATTATCTCTTTGGTGTGTTTTGTCTGATTTGTATTTAAAATTCGCGGTTGCGTGCGACGGTAGGTACCCATATCAAAAAAAGGTATTCCTGACGAAAACCAAAAACCTATAGCAGTGTCGGTAGGTATGCGGCCTTGGCCTTACGAAGACACGTATCTCGGATTCAAACCTAGGCTATGGAGCTAGCCATTCTTGGATCAGAAATTTTTTCAATAATCTTGATAGTTTGCATGCATAATTGGATATTATTGCTGCATATTCTTACATACCACACGAATGTTTTGGCACAGTACCCAAGGGATTAAAATTAATCCATTATTTTTTAACAAAGTAATTTTATTTACATTCACATAACTAACAATATACCGTATCTTGGTTTTACAGAATTAATCCATATTTATTATAGAACTAAAGTATTAATTTAATGGAGAGAAGAAAATGTTTTATCCGAATATCATCGCGACACGCTAACACGCGACATGATAGTGTGCCGGGGTTTACGCTAAAGGATTACTTGTAATACTTAATGGTGTCCCGCTTTAATCAACGGTTTGCAGGTTGTGTTTTCTTGTACAAAGCTGATTTTCTTAAAAGATAATAAATTCTAAGGCGGGTTTCTTCAGTCATTTATTTCCCTTTCAAAAAGAGGCTTACAGGGTGACTGAAGGAAATTAGTGCCAAACTTAGTGTCAATCATATTACCTAATAAATCAAGCTAAATAAATGAATTTGAGGTTTACTTTCAGTTGTTTCACAACTAGGAAATAGTAAAACATTTATTTTAATATACTAATAGGTATAAATATTTAGGTAATCGTTAGTTCTAGTGTCCTTTACTTGTTACGTAAACGACATAAAACCAGTTTCTCTTTGCGCCATTTTCAGAACTTTGTGAACAGCTGTGTTGAAAGTAGTCACAAAAGTGTTCCTCAGCCGACGGCTAAATTGCGACTTCCGTAACAGAATGGAATAATTGTCGATGGAAATACCTACTGGAAGAATTAAATTGTTTAAAACCAGGCGTGAAAGAGCTGGAAATTTTAGTTGTGTCTTGGCATTGACTAAAAAGGCCTAACTATCCAGCGATTAATTGTTCGTAGATTAAGATAATTTGCATAATCTTTATAACGAAAAGCTAAAGATTTTATTTGACTCTGGACAGGAAAATTACGTTCAATTGCTTCTTCCTTGATTCGGTCACGACAAACATTGTGAGAAAATCAGTACTAACATTTTGTTCTCAGGTTCAAAATTTAATATAGATACTAATCCGTGCTATTTCAGCGCGTTACAATTTTCTTATACCTCTCATACAGTGATAGCAGATCCCAGCTTAGCAATGAAATATGTTTCATAAGATGAATAATGAGCAAAGTAATCTTTTGCGCTCGAGTTATTAACTTAATTTTCATCTATAAATAACTAATAAAAGCTGTCATTGATAAAATGGAACTCAGTCATCATTTGTTACTCGGACGCTCGCTGAGGTGTTTATTAACTCCATGTGGCGTTTCCTTATCATAATAATATAAAAAGGTATAAAAGTGGAACAACGAAAAGTGGATGTTGAATTTTTAATAAAAAAAAACAAAAAAATTCCGTCATGCTTAGTGTTATAAGGTAAATAAAATACGCTGATGCTATAATAACCTTCTTAAAAATATGATATACAGACTGATGGGTTGTTTAATTTTAGTCAGTAGGAAATTAATTCAATATAGGTAGATAATAATATAACAAAATTAAAAGGTGCTCAAATTATATTTCACTGATTTGGTCTTTGCATAATATAATATACCTACGATTATGAAAGACATGCGAGCTGCTAGGAAAAAATGTCTGCCCTCTTTGATGGGTTTATTAATAGTGTTCGCAAGAAATTCTGCCCTTTGTCAGAAATTCTAAAAAGCCTACTTGTGCGCTATCAACCTTTTTTATATTGTTACCTTATACGTAGAAATGCAAAATTACGTAGAAAGTGGAATGACGAATGAAAATCTTTTCAATAGACATTGAATATAATTCTTTGGAAATAAAGTGAATCTTATCAGTCGTGAATATCGTTAAATATTTTGATTTCATGGATTTATACCTAACTATTATTATATTATGAAAACTTGATGTGTTGATATATTATATTATTTAACATTCCTCACATTAACATTATTTTATATATTAAATAGGTATTAGGTATCGTACACAAACAAGTGAACTAAATTTACCTACTTATAAGTAAATTGCTAATATACGGACATGGAGTTGGAATATTATTCCAAGTTTTTGAGCTACCAAAATTAATAAGTGGTAAGAGCCTTGACTTCCCCCGTGAAAGTACCCCGTGAAAGTACCCGCCACGATACTTAATATATTTCTACCGCCATAACAATTTCTTTAAGAGCAAGTGTGGTTCGGATGGAATGTTGTGGAGCCGATTTTATGAAAAAGGTAAAAAACTAAAAATAGTCATTAAAAATATTGATTTTTGTTTTTTAAATCCTTTTTTACTGTTTTATGAAATATTTATTAAATAAAATATATCATCAGTTGATTAATGAATAATTCAATGTAGGTACATTGTTAGCTTTCATATGAGACATCTTTCGACCTCATAAGACGTTAACATCGATAGCAATGATTAAAACAGTACAGGCGCCCGAGCTTCGAGATTAAAAAATATTATTATAAAAACAAAAAACCCGACTGCTTACAAAAGAACTCAAAAGAAAAAAAAACAAGTGTTACAATATCAACATAAAATACTTCATGGTGCTGCAGGCGGGGACAAACGTAGTACTTGTGATAAATCTTTTTTTACCCGTAGGTAACAGTATTGTTTGTCCCCGCCTGCAGCACCATGAAGTATTTTATGTTGATATTGTAACACTTGTTTTTTTCTTTTGAGTTCTTTTGTAAGCAGTCGGGTTTTTTGTTTTTATAATAATATTTTTATTTCAGACTTTTTAGTGTTTTCACCGAAAAATTCTACTTTTTAGGATGGTTTTTGACAATTTGTGTTAAAACGTGTGCCTTAACGTTATATGATATATATTTTAAAAAGGTCTTTTCACGATCTTTCATTTGATACCCATATTGCTAAGATAACAAAAAAACAAGATTATCCCCTCTTTTTCTTCCACTTTCGGGCGCCATTTTGAAAATTCATATAGCCTATGACACTTTCACAGTTCTGACGAATTCAACGATACCTCATATGTCGAAATCCGTTCAACCGTTTGGGCTGTGGGGCGGTCCAAATAATCCAAATGGTCATACATACATCGATGGGTCCTATGTATATGGGCCAAACTAGCAATTTGGCGATTTTGGCTTTTTTGTGGGTAACGCATCTTATCGATATAATGAATCATGTGAGCTATTAAAAAAAAAAGATTTCAGCATAGAAACACGATTTTTTATTACGGTATAACGGCATATGTAACATGAATTTAAACGTATAAGGTCCTAAGCGTAGTTAGAGATTTATACGCGGGGAGTTTCCCGCGCGTTTGTTTATGGTTTGGACCAATCAGCCAATTTGACACTTATACGTTGAACGGAGCATCGGCCGCACTGTCATGAATAAAGATGAATACGAAATGTAATTGTTGTGTTTTTGGGTTACAATTTAGTTTAATATGTAAAAATGACATCTAATTATCACGCTAAGATGTCTAGATGTCGGAATTTTGTGAATTTGGCTTTGGGAAATGAAAACAACAATTAAAACGAAGATTTTATATTATATTCTAATTAATGAATTATCAATTACTTCAATCGTTTATTGATTTTATAGATAAAAAATTAAAAAAATATATACATTATGCTAATTAGCGTAGGTAATACGCGTATAATGGCCAACATGGTATATCGGCCCTTTTAGGGTGTTTTCAAAAAAAAATAATTTTAACAAAAACTAACGTAGAAGGGCCAATGTGACATTTAAAAAAAACAGATAAATGTATATATAAAATACTACAGTGTAAATGAGGGAAATAGTTTTCTTAGCAAATAAGCAAAGATTCGGGAACTTCGGTTTTATCAATTTAAAGTTATAGTAAATTGAAACTTTGGAAGCCTCTCCTGTAAAGTTCTAATTTTACATTTTGGCCCATATACATAGGACCCATCGACATATGTACATACACTCGAAAAACATAACCCTCCTTCTGACGCAGTCGGGTAAAAAATAAAATGGCTTCCATTTCATCATAGAGCGGGCAAGAGAAAATTTGGTAAGTGACTTGTCGATAAAAAATACAATAAAATACAATATACTTTATTGTGCACACAGAAAAAAAAACAATTATATTACAATATGGTGTAGATTATTAATAACACAATGGGCGGTCTTATCGCTGTAGTAGCGATTTCTTCCAGACAACCTTAAGGCAGAGGACACAGACATTAAAAAATCGTTGGTAGAGGTGCAAAAATTATGTATTTAAAAGTCAATAGCTTATATAAATAGTATTAAAGTTACAATATGTAGATATTTAATAATATACAATATATTATTATATAATATTATAGCACAATATACATACATATGAATAATACCATATTTTATCCCCCTTAAGTCCCCGACACTGGTGAATAGACACATTATCGAAGATAGAAAATAGAATAAGATGAACTAAAGAGTTTTCACATGGGAGCTGCCGTGAAGCACTACTTTTCGATTAAACAAAATACCAAAATTAGTTCACCCAGTGCAAAGTTATGAGGTAACACACATGTAAATACAGTCTGTATTGAGGATCTCCAAGACAGAATTGAGGATCACCTCCTTTTTTGAAATTGCTTAAAAATACAGCATTTTCGAAGCCTACTTCAAATAAAAAGCTAGATAAATATTTAAATAAATGTTAACCCAAAACCTATGTTATTTTTATTAATAAGTAGAGAAGTAGAGGGCGATCACCAACCAGCTGAACCGATAGTATAAACTAGCGTGTAAGCCCCTTTGCACACGGGTTGTAAGCGTAGTCGCATCGTAAGCGTATCTTTATTACGCTACGCGTACGAAATCAGGGGTTCTAATTTTGAAACGGCGTCTGGTGACGAGCGTTCGATGCTCATCGTATACGCCTCCAGTCGCATAACGCTGATTTTGCGTTTTTACGCCAGTACGCTACGCCTATCGTAATGACAATAAACATCTCCTACGATTCGCTTACTGCGCTACGTGTGCGAACTTTTTCGAATTTTCATGCTCGTAGTGCTCTCGTCGTACGCGTGGATTACCTACAAATATTACAATACGCTTACGCTACACTACGACGCCGGGTGCAAAGGGCCTAAATCCACTATCCATACAACTTTCCCTAAACAAAGAAGTCAGGAGAACCTTCGTGGAAAAAACTGCTTATGATGATCAAGACCATCAGTCATGAGGAAACGACGAAGAAGAAGAAGCTTATTTTTATTGTCATTTGATAATTTTTATTTAAAAACGTGTAGGTGCTCATTTTGATCTATCTTGACGAGTATTTTGGATCTAGATGGTAAGCCGGCCATAGGAACTTAGTCATTTACTGATATAATAGTGGAGTGCCGTTAGCTTTTAACCTCGGAATCCAGGGACTATGAATGAATTTTCATAAAAATTGTTGGACTGTATTTCAAAATGCACAAATAGAAAAGTTAAAAAAAATAGTTCACCGATCTTTTTTTTATTTTTTTTTTTATCTCTGTTGGTAAGTTTGTGACCCTATAACTTCGTGTTGGGTAAACCGATTTTGATGATTCTTTATTTTCTTGACAGTTGGTGGTCTTGATATGGTCCCGTATAAATTTGAGCGACATCTGACGAGTAGTTTTGAATAAACTTGAATAATGACTAACCACTTGTGCCTAAACACTTGAATAACCACTCGTCAGATGTCACTAAAATTTATATGAGACCACACGTCAAGTACTAGCTTTTGAATAAAAAAAGAATTATCAAAATCGAAGCACCCAGTGACAAGTTATGAGGTATATCATATTGCTGTTTTTCTCTACGAAATTGCTATAGTACTCGTAGTATATTAACTATACTTTTGTCGTCTGGAAATTCGTGGATCTTTCTCGACCGCTTATCGGCCCCTCAATCAATGTGTCAATTCTGTGATGTATATCAGTAACTCAATAACAGTAACTAAAATGGTATCCAAAATGCTCCTAAGTGTATAATGTAATAACTGGAGCCCGAAGCGTACATACATAATTCTGTGATACGTAAATAAACGATAAACACTTAAGTGACCTAGAATTTTGTTATTCAATTGATGGTTTTCGTTCATAATAGTAAAAGGATATGAAGAAATAAATGAGTTAATCATTTATTGTCGATATTTTAGTTAGATATACAAGTATTTTTGCTGCTGGATCTGTAGGTTATATTGCGTATTTATTTAAAAATTGTCGTAGTATAATAAATTTACTTCATTTCTTTATAAATTTCTTACAAACGAAGTTCATTAAGTACTAAACTGCTAAAAGAAGCTTTTAAGAGCTTTCTTACAACTCCACCGTTTTCTCTGCATTTTTGCAAATTATGAAAGTACTCAGAACACCTCGACTTGTTCCAGAAAAACAACATTTTTTCAGAGAACATTATACATTATTTGATCTAATAATCCGAATGAATATCTAATGATGTTTTTACTCTTTTGAATTATTTTTATAAAACTTAAACAACCTAGTAATAAAAAATATACGAGTAATGAGCTTTTAATTTTTCCAGTACTGGTTAAGGTAAATATCACCGTAAAAGTGCAATAATTGCAATTTTGTTGATATAACAAGAGTACATTTTTTATAATTACTTTGTTTTATAATTTAACTAGAGAACCGCCCGCGCTTCGCTTCGGGACCCGTAGGTAACACCCGCGTAGGTCCCGCTCCCGTAGGAATCTCAGCTAAAAAGAAGCCCATAACATTTGCATATGACTTCAGTGCCGAGGCCAAGGCCACTCATCGTAGGGATTTGTGGAAGCGATGGCGTAGAGTGACATTCGAAAAGTGTTTGTAATAACCAAGATAAATCATTTCATTTTCTTTTTCAGTAAATTACATGTAGTATTTGACAGCGTGATTTAGAACTTGCAAATGAATTTTACTAACGCCATCTATTAACAGCATCCGGAACTAAATATCTAGCAACTAACAAAACATCGATCTTCCCATGGGAATGAGATGTTTTTGCGTGGTAAAAAGTAGCCTGCGTCACTCTCCACCCTCCTAACTATCCCCACACACATAAACCATACCAATAATAGCCATGTTGCGACGTGAAAGAGTCACAAACAAACAAACACACTCACATTTATAATATTAGTAAGGATAATTCAGAATATTAAATAAAAGTAACGATAAAGAAGAAAAAATAATAATATTCGTAGGTGATAATAACACTTTCGTTACCTATCTAAATATTATATTGGCTAGTCTTGCTATAGTATGATGCCATAATATAAAGCTCGTGTAATTAATAAAATAATCTGGCCTTACCGATTTTAATAAATTATTAGAGCAGTTTACGGCTTGATTGATAGGCTATCTCTTGCCAGTGATTTTACGTCCGATTAAAACAAAAAACACGACTAATTCAACTTTCTTAAAAAAAGTCTTGAAATTTTTCTTCATCTTGCTTTTTGCTTTACGTATCAAAGTATACGATTACTTATACTTTAAGGCCTTAATAGGTAATAAACGCGGCTTAGAGTTACTCGGAGTTTAAATATTTTTTTCTTTTTCTAACCTTTGACAAAAATTTTAAACCTGGAGTAACTTTAAGCCACCTTTATTAATAGGACTCTTAATATTTAAGGAATTTCATGGAACTTAATTGGGAATAATGTTTTTCTTTGGGTCTCATTTCATCAATATTGATGATGACTATAATGTCTGGTATAATTATTAAAATATTACGAATATTTTTCATTAAGATAAGAAATTAAATCAATATAATCATGAATAATAATCATGAATAGTAGTGATCATGAATAGTTTGAAAAACTAAAAATAAATATAAAATATTAACCAAAATATGCAAAGCACTAAATGAAGTCACGTAAACTGTTGAGGATTTCCCTTGTATGAAACCATCATGCGTTATTTGGCCATATATGTCATAACATTATTATTATTGTCAACGGCCTTTGACTTTTGTGAAATTTTCAAGTTAACCAGACTTCTTGAAAATAGTGAAAATTGGGCTGAAAATTTCCATTACATACATACATACAGGTCAAGCTAATAAAATGTCCTTAAATAAGCATGCGACGTGTACTTGTGTCAAATAAGTAACTATGTCTACAACGCAGTATAGTATTATAGATTACATTAATGGAGCGCACAATTCAAGTTCAATGCAAATCAATTAGCGCACCATATCGGGTGCCATTTACAGTAACGCTTTTTTAGGTCAAGAGAAATAAAGTGATGTGTGGCGTGTCATAAACCGGTAGATGGCATCATAGCATACAGTTTTAAGTGATTTGGTTCAGATGTTTTTGATAGACGTGTTTAACAATAACGATAAATTAATCTAGTGTTTACCATTTAAAGTATATGAGTGTATGAGTTCACGAGTGTATGCGTGTGCAAGCGTTTAACACACTCATAATCCCGCACTAGGATTCCTTATGTCTTTGGTGGTATTGATAACACAAGTGGTAAATTATTAAAACCCTTACAACGAAAACATTTATCTATCACATAGTATCCATCTGGTATCAAACCTGGGACTAGGCTACGAGTTCCTTAACATATTAATAAAATAAGAATGTTAGAAAAGCTATAAAAAGTGGTTTTATTATGATGATGCCACAAAGTTACGTTTTAATTATATCGTTCATGATAAAGTTTTAATACGCTCAATAAAGGCAATAACTATGTAGTAGTAGGCATTACTTTGCAGAAACTTAGGTAAGCCACCTTGGGAATCATGTAGACCACTATTCAAATAATTAAAACTTCGCATTTTACCCTGAATGTATACATCTTGCGAGGGGTATACTTCGCTTAATTAGATCCAGAATTATTTTAATGATATACATATCTAGGTTATTTCAAATCTATGTTGTTTCAAATCACCCCCCGGACCACGGAAATAGAGGGGGTTGCAACTTGCAACCCTCGATTTTTTCCCCTTGTCGCATGATTTTTGTACGTCGTTGCGGAATAATGGATTAGAAGTTGTATTGAAACAGTGTGAAACTGATGCCGTACAGAATCATTAATGACCAAATAATTTACCTTGAAATTGTCAAAAAATCAAAAAAAATTACCGACTTTGTGGCGCACCATTTTTTACGGGACTGCGCGCTTTCTTATTATTTTTCATGGATCTATCGATGGTGAAAATGCCGTACAAAATCATATGACCAAAATGTACTCCCTCTACCTGCTCTTTTGAATTCTCACCAGCACTCAGTTGGACAGCTTACAAGTGACGGCATAGTGCTGAATCTTATTATTTTGTGCTCTTATATCGTCCTATATACATCACCTGGTGGTTCGTATGACCCATCTATTTTTGACATGGGCCTGTAGTCTAATACTTACTGGAGACATAAAACACACGATCCTTAAGAGGTTAAAAATAGTAAAATACCTGAAACTTTAGTTACATGATAATCTTATTCAATCAATTAAATTCTTAAATTTTGCTATACGATGATTCTTATTAAAGTTTTATACTGCATAATAAGTATATTTAACGGTACACTGTTATCGACTTCTATCTAATTTTCAAATGACGTGTTACTCTGAAAATAATTAATATTTATATGTGAGCAAAATTTTAAAATCTCAAAACGAGGATTAATAACCTACATTTATAAATAGAGTTATGATTTAAAATTGAAACTTCCGATGGGATATCGTACTCTAGTTGTCAAGTATACCCGTAACTAGTAAATGACTTTGCATGTGAAGAGAAGTTATATCTAAGTATATATGTATATGTGATATATATACTTAGAGAGTGATAAAATATTTATGTGATATAAAGGATTGTTGTTGGGTCGTGGGTGTTAGTGCTGTCTGATTTACGTTGTCCATTAATGTAAATGGCCGGCACTCACGTTATAATATATCGCAAGTGATATTGACATTGGACATAACAGCCCAGTAGGAAATATGAGAGAAAAATTGTTTATTCATTTCTACACTTCCGTAGTACCTGGATCCTACATAGGACCTAAATGTCCTGTAAATAAATAAAAGTAACAAGTAGGTGAATAAGTTTTATAAGTCGGTACGTTCATCTTCTTGGACTTCATCACCACCTTCCTGATGATTGGATCTTTCTGAGGCATTATCTTATTGTAGGTACGTAAAATAAAATGAACTCATCAGCTTTAATGAGCATAAGCATGGATTTTAATAAGCATGGATACAATAGATGCAAAACAATACCCACACGTAGAAAGGCCCAAAGTTGGCTCTACACGATTTAATTATAACTACTTGTTCAAATATTCTTGGAAAACCTTAGCCTTTCTCCGTGGGTGTTTCGATATTCGAAGTCAAGTCATAGTCAGAGTGTCAAATAAAACACAGGGTTCCACAGGCACTCAACTACTTTGTATGAGCTGTCTTACAACAATGTCGTCATTTGATTTGTTATTTTAAATTTCAATTTGAGTTTTAAAATTTTATCATTAGGTATAAAATAACAGTTTGTTTGGACATTGTTCTTATCCGCTGCTAATTAATTATAAACTACATAAAATAGATTAATGAACATGTACCTCATAATAAAATTTGGCTTAAAATCTTTAAGCAATATTGAATGAACTAGTAGCACTCATTATAACACTGTTTGTTAATTTTACGCTTATTTTACTTATTATACTTCTATTACAACTTCTGAAAAAATTATAATCGTGTACTGTATTGAGACCAGAGCTTCTATAGTACTCATATTACAAGTCTTCTATTTTCTTGGCTTTTAATAAAATATTGTCTGAACGGTGCTGAACACAATATCTTATCTGGGCATCATTTATCAACAGTTTATTAATTATTTTCATGGAGAAACATAATAATATTATGATAGTTTCAGGAAATTGTGGTTAAAGTGATTAGGGTAATGACGTATGCGTGTATTATGCAGTGTTTAGATGTTAGGGAGAACAGAACTCTGGACGGTATAAATATGATGTTCATAATGACGAGTCACATACTACTAAAAGGTAAGAGTAAAGTTCAGTAGAGACATCTTCTGCAGCCAATTTCAGGCCAGCTGTGCATTGGAATTGATCGGAGCATTGTAGGCGCTTTGACCACGGAGCAACTATTGCAGCAACTGGCAACTGGCAACTAACTGGCAACTAGCTGTTTACATGAATTTCAATTGGACTGCGCACATACAGCAACCCGAGTTTCAAGTTCCGACAATCGTCAACAGTTTTTAGTTGCTGTAATCGTTGACTAGGTCAGTTCCTAATTTCCGCAACTAGCAACTGTTAAATATTATACCGGTTTTTAAAGTTGCCGGTTTCCGCCTGTAATCGCAACGCGTGGGACGATTTCACACCCTCCCTCCCTCTGCGTGTGCCCGGAAATGCGTAGATTGAGAAACTCGCATAAAAGTTGCTCACAAATTGCTATAAAATTGCGGCAACTGTAAACGTTGTAGCAACCATCAACTTTTTACAGGAAACTTTTCAAAAGTTGATAGTTGCCTCAACTTGAGTTGCTCCGTGGGCAAAGCGCCGTAGAGTAGTGGTAAGAAGACAGCTGACAAAAGACAAATATTCAATTAAGTCAAGGATACTTACACGTACAAGTATATGAAATGAAGGAAGTAGAAAGAGAATTAAGATGTAAGGGCAAATTTTGTACATGAAATTAAAAGAAATTGAGAAACGTGAAAGAATAGAATTTAAATGTAAACATCTAATTAAACTTGTAAAAATGTAGAGCCTAGAGTTCGCCCGGGGTAGTACCACCGCCCGCCAAGGTACTCAGTACCATTCCTACCGTCATAATAATTGTTTTTAAGAGCAATTGTATTCCGGATAGGAAGGTGTAGAGCCGGTTCACTTTTTTAGAGGTGACCATCTCAGTCCTCAGGGGTAGCAACGCATCTGTGACCGAATTGGAACAAGACTCACACTAATCATTACTAACTGGACAATACTAATATTAACTAACAGGACTAACTATCACTAACAGTCCCTGTCCTCACACTTATTAACAAACTAACCAAATAACATTCTAACACCATCTACTAACTGGACTAACCACCCTAGTCCCTAAATTGGGTCTTGTTCTAAGTCGGTCACAATTGCCATGGGCGGCAGCGGAAGGGTGGTGCTGCATGCTCGTTTGCTACCTTAATTCCATAAAAAAAAAGTTTACATCCTGATTGTATTTGCAGGGTTGTAACTATTCATGTCTGATTCCGGCTTTTTGTTAATGGCATGAATCTTGAAAATGTACCACTTATTGCTATGTCATTTTAAAACGTTAACGTTAACAGTTTAAATTGAAAACGATAAAGTAGCTCGAAGACTCTGATAAAAACATTGAATAGTTCAAAGACGGGTGACTGAAGAAAATGAATTTGCAAATAAGCTACCAGCATCTGTTGTTACCTTGAT
The DNA here is from genome assembly GCA_905404135.1 of Hesperia comma. Taxonomy (NCBI): domain Eukaryota; kingdom Metazoa; phylum Arthropoda; class Insecta; order Lepidoptera; family Hesperiidae; genus Hesperia; species Hesperia comma. Next base: position 8,230,294 of record FR990028.1, on the reverse strand, counting down.
TTAATTAACGAGAGCACTAAACAAAGCGAAGTCGTATGACAGCTTTTGTTTCCGACATTACCATAACTTCCACTACCAATATTGTTTTTAAAAATACGGCAAATGAATCTTGTATTTTTAATTTTATAAAGTTCATAGAGGATTATGTCAAGTTAATTACGATAAAAGATTTGGTTTATACACAAAATTATTTTATAGTCACGAAGTTTTGATGTGACTATTTTTATCTCAATTTATTTCCAAATACTTACAGTCGTCTATAACAGATATTTTCTAGTTTTCATTACTTTTAATGTGGCGTAACGATTTGAATTGGTAATCTCAATCAAAATTATCTCTAATATTACGAATACGATATGTAATTAACGAATATGATATTTGTGGTTGAAAGCTTATTTTTTTGAAATTGGAAACTTTTATTACTAGATAAGAGGAAGAAGAAGACCCTTCAAATCGCAACAATGTTTATAAACAAGTTTTGGAAACTTACTAAAACGAAAAAGTTTCAAATGAATCATGAACTCTGACTCACTCACGTAAGTATCATAAAAAGAAATACAGTGAGTTAGTTTTTCGGCTTGCTATTCACTGTTTCAACCAAGACATACCAAACACTTGTGAAAACATACGAATCGATAATTCCTATTATGCCCCAACCTGCCTATAAATATACATGTAAGGAATACCTATAACGTTAAATTACGAAACAATGTTCAAAAGTAAGCAAAAGTACATTAATATATTAATAGAACAAATAAGTCACACGTTGGTTATGAATGTTAATAAATTATAAATGCTATGTCATCATGACAACCAAAGTTAATTGTTAGGAGTTATTACACTTACCTAGAGATCCTGTTCTCGGATCAAAATTCCAGCCTAATTAATTCTGTCAATATGTTATTTCACACAGGCTCTATAAAAATTTTGAACTTCTCTTTGAACGTACAAACGTCAAGTCGAATGCACGGTAGTGTGCATAATACTACAATAGCTTTTACCTGCAGTTTCATTAGCGTGAATTGTTTTCCGAAACACAATAGATGACCCTAAAATGGCAGAAATTATTAGTTTAAATTCGTACGTACACGAGTTAACACACTGTCACAAAATAAACACAGCAATGAACTTGTTTTACACTTTTAATGTTAACAACAAGAACTATGTTAAAACACGGTACAAATAAGTATGTATTTCTACCAGCTGAGAATTTGCATGTTTTGACTCCAAAACACATTAAGACTGTCAATAAAGTCGAAGACGAAAAACCCTTAATCCCTTTAATACGAACCGTACAAAACTTTTTTATAGTCAACTAGTTAATTCGCCCTCGCTTCGCTTCGGGAAACCAGTCCCTTCAAAAATCTCTATAAATTTTAACAAATTATGTTATTCCGATGTCTAAGCTACATTACTGCAAAGTTTCATGAAAATCCGTTCAGTAGTTTTTGCGTGAAAGAGCAACAAACACACACACACACACTCACTCACTCACTCACTCACATACATCCTTACAAACTTTCGCATTTATAATATTAGTAGGAAGGAAGTAGGATATTCCACAGCAATACGGAAACCTTTCTGTGCGAAATCGACTCGCGCTTGGATAGTTTTCCTATTTTGATTCAACGTGATAATGGATTTTTCTGGTATGTAATATTTTTGTACCTTGAATTGACATTGATGATACAGATGGTGAACATCTGTGAAAACATACAACTTAACAGTGGTAAAATAAAATCAATGTGAAACTACCAAATGGGTATCTAATAGATCTTTTTAAGTGTTCAGATACTTTTTCTTCGTGAACCAAAGGAATAATACTTTGCTATCGTTTTGGAAAATTACAAAATCATAGGGTATTGAAATAATATTCGTGGCGACTTGCGTGACGTGTATGAGGAAGTTTAATAGAAAACTGTGACAGTTGGGTAGGCTTTATCAGTTAACGAACAATGTCGATTAACATTCAAATACGGAACCCCACACTGCGCGTGACTCAGCACGAACTTCGCCGGATTTACTGTTATGACATACTATTCAAACTTTATTATCATAATTTCTTAGATTTTTAACATAAGACTAAATAAAAAGCAGAATAATTTATGATTAACCAAACCCAAAATCAGTGAGAACTGATTTCTGAACACTATAGTGTCTATCTATAGTGTCAAAGACTATGTCTTTGATTTCCTTTCTCATAATATTCCGTATTTTAGGAATTAAAACCAAATGCGTTTTAATAAGGGGTAAGCATACAAAAAGACACAGGAATATTGACCATTTCGGGGCAGCCTATAATACTGATACAATTCAATGGTGCCATTGTGTCATGGTGGCAAATAACAATTTACAGTATTTTTACAAATTCTTTTTTGTTATAGTAAAAAATTATTTCACATTAGCTCTTTACAACTCTGTTAAATAATTTCATAATAAATAAAATAATATAAACAATTTAGGTACTAACTTCAACAAAAAGAAATCGTCTCTAACATTGACAAAACATAGTTGAAGACAATTAAATACGCATTATGAGGGATAACTCTGGCTCAGATTCAAATGAGACAACACAACTAGCATCAGCTTTCGAAAATAAAAAAAGTAAGTATTAATACAATGTCACTTGCTACAAACGGTGAAGGAAAACATGCATGCCGGAGAGTTCGCAAAAACTCAAAGGTGTGTGAAGTCCGCTAATCCGCACTTGACCAGCGTGGTGGACTATAGCCTTAACCTTCTCATTCTGAGAAGAGATCCGTGCTCAATAGTGGGCCATGATGGGTTGAGATGATGATGATTAATACAATCAGTAAGAACCTATACCAAGGAAAGGTTAAGAGAAAACCTTCCTCGTATTTTTGAAGTGGGTTAAAATTAAGAATAAGTTCTCTTTAACTGTGCTAAATTAAATTATTTTATTAAATTACCATTTAAATCAAGAACTAAAACTTAGTGAAATTTCAAGACTTAATTTTTCAATAAACTATTCTTAATAGTTTTGGTGAAAACGCGAATTGAGGTTCCCTAATGCCATTAAAATTTCAATGATTGAGCAAAAGGGTTAGTTCATTAACTATTCTTTGTATCTATAACAATACATTGTTATAAGCGAGGAACTGAATAGGTATCTACTGAATAAAACTAGCATGGAACGAACGTGTAGTCCATAATTTATACGCAAAATCAAAGAATAAATAAAAGTTGTACTAAATGCGCTATTCTCTGGATTTCCTCTTGAATGTTAAATGGCCTGAAAATATTATGTAGAGGATGTTGTGTGGATTGTGTAGGCATCGGATGCGTCGAGAGTTCTCCCTCAAAACGGCTATAGAATTCTCCTCGGTACGACGTGCCGCGTGCAAACGGCTGCCGCGACGGGTTTCATTCGTTAAAAGTTTTGAAGTAAAAGCAATTAGTACATTATTCGTCAAACAAAAGGTTCTGTGTAAGGGATCTGAGTGATTACTTATTAATTGTTTTATAACTTTCAAGTACTTTTGAAGTTCGTGAAATTCACCTTTGAACTATAGAAAAGTAAGTAAAGTGTTTGTTTTATATTTTTTATATTTCTTACATCATATAATTTTTAAATTAAAGATTTTAGATTAAATTATAGAAAAACTTCAACTATTCTCGTAATATTTCGTATATAAAGAATTTGTCTAAGCTAGGAAAAGAGACAAAGAAGAGTAATAAAGTAAAAAAATATATTTAAATATTTTCTTTTCGCTGACGTGAACCAAATAAAATCCATGTGTTATAAAACAAATGAGTATACCTTTTACAATAATAAACACTCAAATAAAAAAAATAAGTTGTTTTTCGAGATTCATTGTAAGGAAACGAAAATATTAATTTTAATTAAATCCTAATACCTATTATCTACATAACTCCAAACTGGCCCGACCTTTTACTACATTATTATTTAAGTACCTCACCGTTTTATGTCCCCTAGTAACAAAACAAATGTCTGTCCCGTTTCTAGTTTCTCACCCAAATGGCTGACTCAAGTTTACAGCTTCTCAAAAGCTTTCAACAATCGTTAACGCCTCTTTAGTCCTAACAACGGAGAACATCGACTCAATGTCATTAACGCTTCTGTATTTCCAAAGTTATTTGTTAAAATAACACAAACAAACGCTTCAGAAACAATATTATTGTAGTAAGAACCAGTACCTACTACTACTGCTACTAAAATGTTACAATTTCACTTGCAAGAATATCCTTAAATCAAGGCGTAAAGCCTTAAGAAGCGCTAAATTTAGGAACGTAAATAATTATTATGGAAGAAAAAGGTTCGACGCTGAATAAACAATAATAGACTTTTTTCAATTTAAACTTTTTTATAGTTTCTTAAAAATAATGAGGGATGACATAATACCATTTGTTTTACAAAGGTAACAAACGAGCACGTAATACTATCCTTCCGCTGCCGCCCACGACAACAGACCAACATAGACAACAATACAATACTCTAACAAGGCTCAAATTAGTCCGGTAGCAAAGGACATCAATTAACAGTACAGTAGGATATAAGTAAGGCTTCATCTTCACTTCATAAGGTGGGGTGGAATCTATGTATGTCAAATAATAACTTAAATTATTAATTGAGGCAAAACCATACAATTGTATGCATATGGCATAGGTTAGTTCAAAAATGAAAGCAAATTAAATATATTATGTACTTATAATGAATAATACCGTAGGTGTATATAATAAACTAGCTTTTCGCCCGCGGCTTTGCCCGCCTAGAATTTAGTTATATCGCGCATTTTTACTATATTTTTATTTTAAGATGTTTGATGGTAGACAAAACGTGCACTGTTAATGGAGTAGTAACTACCCGTCTTAATATTTTGTGAGATATTCGCATCTCAGGTGGTAAAATTTGTCTCCCCTATTACTTTTGCACTATGAGGTGAAAGTCCGACTCCCTCTTGGCTTGAAAGTAATTTTTCATGAATTTGCATTTTACGATCCCGTGGAAAAGTCCTTATCAAATTTCCCGTCCCATATGTGAAGTACTAAATCTCTTTTTACCCGACTGCGTCAGAAGGAGGGTTATGTTTTTCGAGTGTATATATCGATGGGTCCTATGTATATGGGCCAAAATGTAAAATTAAAACTTTACAGGAGAGGCTTCCAAAGTTCCAATTTACTATAAGTTTAAATTGATAAAACCGAAGTTCCCGAATCTTTGCTTATTTGCTAAGAAAACTATTTCCCTCATTAAATTTACACTGTAGTATTTTATATATACATTTATCTGGTTTTTTTTTAATGTCACATTGGCCCGTCTACGTTAGTTTTTGTTAAAATTTTTTTTTTTTGAAAACACCCTAAAAGGGCCGATATACCATGTTGGCCATTATACGCGTATTACCTACGCTAATTAGCATAATGTATAAATTTTTTTAATTTTTTATCTATAAAATCAATAAACGATTGAAGTAATTGATAATTCATTAATTAGAATATAATATAAAATCTTCGTTTTAATTGTTGTTTTCATTTCCCAAAGCCAAATTCACAAAATTCCGACATCTAGACATCTTAGCGTGATAATTAGATGTCATTTTTACTTATTAAACTAAATTGTAACCCAAAAACACAACAATTACATTTCATATTCATCTTTATTCATCACAGTGCGGCCGATGCTCCGTTCAACGTACAAGTGTCAAATTGGCTGATTGTTCCAAACTATAAACAAACGCGCGGGAAACTCCCCGCGTATAAATCTCTAACTACGCTTAGGAACTTATACGTTTAAATTCATGTTACATATGCCGTTATACCGTAATAAAAAATCGTGTTTCTATGCTGAAATCTTTTTTTTTAATAGCTCACATGATTCATTATATCGATAAGATGCGTTACCCACAAAAAAGCCAAAATCGCCAAATTGCTAGTTTGGCCCATATACATAGGACCCATCGATATGTATGTATGTATGTATATATGTTTGTATGTATGTCCATTTATTTGTCGGGCCCCACAGCCCAAACGGTTGAACGGATTTCGACATATGAGGTATCGTTGAATTCGTCAGAACTGTGTTAGTGTCATAGGTCATATGAATTTTCAAAATGGCGCCCGAAAGTGGAAGGAAAAGAGGGGATAATCTTGAGTTTTTTTTATCTTAGCAATATGGGTATCAAATGAAAGATTGTGAAAAGACCTTTTCAAATATATAATTATATGCCATGTAACGTTTAGGCACACGTTTTAACACAAATTGTCAAAAACCATCCCAAATAGTAGAATTTTTCGGCGAACCCACTAAAAATTCTGAAATAAAAATATTATTATAAAAACAAAAAACCCGACTGCTTACAAAAGAACTCAAAAACACAAACGTAGTACTTGTGATAAATCTTTTTTTACCCATAGGTAACAGTATTGTTGTCCTCGCCTGCAGCACCATGAAGTATTTTATGTGGATACTAGCGGCCCGCCCGCGGTTTCACCCGCGTGGATCCCGTTCTCGTGGGAATATATGCATGTATTATACATAAAAACCTTCCTCTTGAATCTCTCTACCTATTACAAAAAACCGCATCAAAATCCGTTGCGTAATTTTAAAGATTTAAGCATACAGACAAACAGACAAACAAAAAAACAGACGGACAAAAATAGCGACTTTGTTTTATACTATGTAGTGATTGTGACACTTGTTTTTTTCTTTTGAGTTATTTTGTAAGCAGTCGGGTTTTTTGTTTTTATATTAATATTTTTATTAATTTTAACCCCAAATATTTTAAAGTTTAGCAGTGATTTTGACTAGACTGGACATTAATTTTCGAATCCCTAACTTGGAAACTACCAAAAATACCAAAATAATTTTCACCCCTTATTTATGTGGTATTTTTAGGGGTTGGAAGGTATAATCGAAAAAAAAACTTGAATAGTTATTTTTTTATTTACAACAAAGAGTATGTTTACCAATTTTCAGCTCTCTGTATTGAAAATTTTATTACCTAAGTCCCATACTGTCTTTCATCCACCTTTTGAAAGGGTTGAGGGTTACTTTAAAAAAAATCTGATAAAATATTTAGTCATTAATTTGCAATGAGCAACCAAAATCCAAATTTCCAAGTCACTAACTTCAATGGTGTAGAACTTTCATATAAACGTTTTTCACCCCTCTCACCCACTTCGGGATGGAATTTCCAAAAATCCTCTCTTAGTGCTCCCCTGCACTCCTCAAGGAACATACATGCCAAATTTCAGCTTCTTCCGTCCAGTAGTTTCGGCTGTGTGTTCTCTGTCAGTCAGTCACTCAGTAACGCAAGAGTTTTATAAATATAGAAGATAGATAGATTATTGTTATCGAAACTAACATTCCACTAAGCCATGAAAATCTGATCTGAAGAGGTTTATAAAAATCATATCATTTTCCATTTTCTGTTCGACTAAAGTTGTGTTAGGTACAAGGAATACTTAGTAGTTGTGTTTAATATAAATAGTTGTGCTAAGTTGTCTCACTAGAAACACGTTCTAGAATGGGACAACTAGTTATGTTTAAATAGTTTGTCTATCAGGAAGCCGCGGCTGTTGGGGAATAACGAAAATCAATCACTAAAAGATTTATGGGTGTGAATTAACTTAATATTTACTATTTATTTTATTTTAACACTTTTTTCACACATGTTTTCACACCGAAAAAATGTTACATAAAAAAATACAAAAAAGGAGCGTAAAACAATGGGCGGCCTTATCGCTTTAAAGCGATTTCTTCCAGACAACCCGGTGTTACAAGTAGAAACAGCACAAAAAGTAAATGGATAGAGGCTTTAACAACAAACTACACGAAAAATTACATAAAAACAACAATAAAATAGCAATATACTTATGTTAGATTGTAATTCAGATATTTGTTTTTTATAATGGGTAAAACGTTAACGCTCTTTCCGAAAGTAAACATTAAACCTGATGCCTTTTAATGCTACGTGTAGTTAAATACCACAGCGAAGTTTTCATCTCGCGACTAATTCGTTTTTGCTTTTATTAAAAAGTATAATATTCACTTTAATACAAAAATATTTTTAATAACCATGCAAAATATTATTTCTGACATGCTTTTGTATATACTTGCAAACATCGTATTAATAGGCGCTCGATATATTCTTAAGAATATTATAATAATCACGAACAAACTTGAGCAAAGCTATGTCCAAACCATCAATGAACATTTCACGCCCGATTCGCGATCCACTTCCGATATTTCCCTTTTAGAAATCAAAGTCATCTTGAAAGACAATTTATAAATTCCTCTCTATTTTACTGATTCAGCAAATATTGTTTTGTTACGAGGACTCATAACTCAAACAAAATGTGCCACTTAGGTCTCAACAACAAATTATGCGTCGGCTGTTAGTAGGAATTTATAGACGCCAATCAACACGGTTTGTTAACTAGGTTACAAAAATCGATATCAAATATTTGAATAATTTTAAGGTCTTGCCAACACGTCACAGAAATTCATCCATCAAATTATTTCTCATCTCAATAACTCAAGTGAATTAAATTTACAAATTCTGTTTCTATTTGAGAACATCAGCTGATACTATTTAGCTCTGTAAAATGAATTAAGTGTTATTCTGAGATAACGATTATTAAATTACGTTCAAAGTAAAATGATGAGAGACTATCTCATTGTTTCCCTGTTGATTGGGTGATTGAAGAGGATTAGCGTTGAAGTTGATTGAGGTAACACTTAAATATTTAAGCGAATATTATTTTTATCTACCGTTTGACCATTCCTAAGTTATCAACAAAGTTCAGTTACAAAGGTAATTGTCGATATACGATGGAGGCTGCAGACAAATATCATTACTAGCTCCCGGCAATCAAGTTAGTTGGTTTCAATTACTGTAAACGGTAAGTAATGATTCGTGCTCGCTGAAACCGCGAAATTTCCTTCAGGTGGCCTGTAGAGGCCGTCAGGAAGGATAATTTCGCTTAACCCTACTATTTATTCAGTACTTTCAGTCGTAAGGACATTAGTAAATAACTAAAAACCCTATATACTTAATATGTACTGTTTATATATATTAAAATTGTATTACAATATTATAACAATAAATTATGTAAGCTACGATATGTAAGTTAAATAATATAAGAATAAGAACTTAGAAGGTTTAGAACTATGTTCTAAGCCAAGTTAAATTATTTTACAGTTAAAAAACTATTTTTTTAACTGTAAAATAATTTAAATAGTTAAAAAAATAGTTTTTTAACTGTAAAATAATTTAACTACACGTTCTATTTAGATTTAAATTAATGGTTTGAAACATTCATACATAACTTATTTAAACATTATTTTGTTAATATCTATATTTGTATTATCTATCTATATTTTTATTCCAAAAATGTCTGACATTAGGTATTTTAGAAAAGAACTGATTCTCTTCAAACTGGTGAACCGAATACTACCAAATATAGCATAAAATCACTGGAAGTTAACTGAATTTAGATTTCAAAAAACCACACTTAAATGAGTTCCTTCAGGAGCTACGGTGCTACAACAGAACAAACACTCAGACAGACACAAAAACACAGACAGACAGTTCAAACTTATAACGCCCCTATTTTCAGGTCGGGGGGTAAAAATGTAATAAAACAATTTATATTTTTGGAAAGGTAGGCACACGTATGTGGAATGTTTCATCAGTATCAAGTTTTAAAATACCTTTCACATGTTTTAAATGTTGTATGACGTGATGGGTAAACCAAACGTGAGAAGCATTTACAAATAAAATTATACTATACCAGGAAATTAAATTAAAACACGTTCGTTTCTTGTTTAAATTGGACAGTATTCAATTCACGATTTCAATATTAGAATTCAGTGTACGATTAACTGATGAATTATTTAATGAATGAAATAAAGTTAATTTGAAGTAGGTTTTTACAGACACTTTACAAAAGTCAAACTACAACTCAAAAGTCAACTAAAAGTCAAACTAGTTTCCACAAATCCCTACGGTGAATGGGTTTGGAAGAAGAAGCGGCAAGAAACTGTCAGGAGCTTCTTTACCTAGTCACAGCTAAGCGACTATTAGGCTGCTTTTCCACCAGAAATGTGCTATGCAGCTATGCTGCGAGGATGTAATAGCTAAGCTGTGAAACATTGTGACCGTTTCCACCGATACTAAGCTATCTAGCGGTGCGACTAAGATGTGCTATGAAGATGCGCCGCCTACCGACTTCCGCATACTGTAGGTACTCTGCTTTGCACATACATATGTAGCTACACCACTCGCGACCATCCATAGCACGCATCCATAGCACACATCCACTGTACGCATCCTTCCATATAAAAAACATATCTTAGATGAATACGTTTCCACCAGTGCTAAGCTATGTGCATCAATGAATATGATTGGTGGATATCAAACGCATCCACAGAAACGTAGCATAGCACATCTCTGGTGGAAAAGCACCCTTAGACGATCAATCCGGCATCAATTCCATCTGTGACCTTGGTTACATTGATTTCTGGTTAATCGTATAAGGTGTTGCTACAACACCTAATGGGACTAACTATTACTTAAGTTCCCTATCGCATTCCTTATAGGTACCTACCTCCCTACTAACGAACTGATCAACTATAACACTATCTGCTAAATGCAATATTCATCTCAAATCCAATTTTTTGTCTTTCCCGGAACGGTCATAGTTATTATTGACGGCAGCAGAAGAACGGTGGTTCATGTTTATTGTACCTTAAATCCATTAAGAAAAAAAACAAAGAATATTATGAATTTTATTCTTTGACTACTTATTATGAATTTAATCAGTAATGGGTTATGTTTACACCGTGTGTATGATTTTCATATTATACTATTTTATGCACTAATGAATCTCATTGGGTTTAAGAATAGTATCAAAGTTATTTTTTCAAAGAAAAATCCTTCCAAAGTTTCTCGATGTCCGTTCAGATGAGCCATCCGTTAGGTCAAAGGCTCTTTGAAGGTAAAACGACTTTGTCGTTAGACACAGACTAAGGTATTGTTATGACGTCGACAACGTGTTATTACCGTTTATCAGTAATTTATATACACATAATAATTGTATTACATTCGTGTTGTCAAGAAACTAGCAAAACAAGATTAATACAATATTGGAGAGAGGTTTCAGTGCGCGTGTTATATGTAGACACGAAATAAATGAGATGTCATACTTAATTTCTCCTTTCAAATAGAATTGGTTTATTTTTTGTGAAATGCTCGACGATTTCATTCAAATGCTCAGAAGAATCGTGAAATGATGAATGAAATAAGGAATGATATTAAGAAGCTCCACAGTAATCTAATATGATTAAATAGGGTCGATGTGGATTTACCGTAGACGAGTGGCCGGATAAGTAATCCTCCTAAGGGCTCTGCCCACGTTTGGATCGTCGGTTAGTTTTAGTGACGGATAACTTGCTGCTCGTTATACCTACCTAAATGTTTGTTACTACCTACTTCTTTAGATAATAGAAAGAAATGAAAATAGAATTCAAGGTTTTCAATTTTACTAAGCCTTTTAGAATTATGATCTCTATGTTTGAGTTACCTCTTACGAAAGTAGTATAGTTGATATCTACGAGTAAATATATAAAAGCGAAAGGTCACCCGTTCATAACTAAATATCGAAAACCATTTCATGTATAAACATAAAGTTTGACAAGGGGTAGTTTGGAGTTACTAAACGTCCATTAAAAAGGGATTTTGTCATATTCCACCCTCAGGGGGTAAAATATGCGTTGAAAGTTTCTTTGAAAGTTAAGTCTTAAGTACTTTCACGCGGGCACGTTTGCGTTCGATATGATATTCCTTTTAAAACAACACAAATGCCAACCTTTGCTTTGAGATTAAAGTTCATTGAACATTGACGGCGAGCATTTAAAATGCCTTAAGAAAATTTTGCTTACGAGCTAAATTTGTGTGCAAACTAAACTGTGAGCTTGTTAATTGTTGATGCATCCGCCGGCTAAAACTAAACGGCATATAAAGGTCCTTCTGAACGACATGGGCTATATAGAGTCCCCATTTAACGCTCAGCGAAGCTAGAGCGGGTTGCTAGTTCTTCTATAATCTGTTGTTTTTCTCCTCTTTCTTATAGTAATGAGTCGGGTTACAATAGATCTAAAGGTAGTCGCAGTGGCCTTAGGAAACGCAAACTGTATCCAAGTCATAAATTATAATAAAAATTTCTTTCTGAGCTAAACTACTAATATCGTTAACAAATTGTTGAAATTAAACAAGTTTTGGTGAAAACTTTAATTTATATTTAAAAAGCGTTCTGTACGATACAAGAAGTCAGAGCAGAGAGAATTTTCATAAGGTATTCGTTATTCAAAAATCTTTAAAAATATAGGCTAGCAAAAGGTGCAATTTCAAACAGATAATAAAACTTTAACACTCCCTCCAAATTGCAACTTTACAAATAAGTACATCTAACAAGCACAAATTAAATCAGTATGGATAGTACAACTAGGCTCACATTACAGTTTAAAATACATATTACAGAGTAGTTAAAAAAATAAACTAAACTTAAACAATCATATCAAAACTTCCTATTTGTACTAAAATACTAACACTCTTTAGGAAACGGCAGCCTGGACTGTTTTCCCTCTTGACAATACTCACACAACATGTTCAACTTATTTTCCCTTAACTTGACATCTTCTGCACAATTAGGGAGCTTGCTCACATCAGATAAGTTGAGATGACCCATCCTTTGATGCCACAGGTAGCTATCATTTTCATCTGAGCTACACGCATATGCTGACATATTACTTGTGTTTAAGCGGTACATATTGTTAACTAATTTGCATGACAAAACTTCTTCTTTTGAGTTGTTGAGTATTTTACAGCCATCTTCATAAAACTGTACGGAATACCCCTTTTTAATAAGCTGACTCACCGAGAGAAGATTGCTTGCTAATTCAGGTACAATACAAATAGTACATTAGTTACTTGTATTTTATGTATTTTTCCATACTTATCGGTAACAAACAGATCAACTATCCCACAGCTTTTTACGGCAAGCATTTTATCATTTGCGATACGGATGCTTGTAACTCGAGCTGGCGATATGTCGTAGAGCCAGTCCTGCCTCATAGTTAGGTGCATGGATGCTCCGGAATCAACAAACCAACTATTGCAATCATTTGAAGTTGATGCTGAAAATACGGCGACATATCCGTTTTCTTTTTCTGTTTGCTTATTCTGTTCCTTCCTTTTTGATCTGCATTTCTTGCTAATGTGACCATATTTATTACATTTAAAACAACGTGGCCCTTTGTTTACTTTCAATGTACTTTCTTGTGCTCTCTGCTGATATTTGTTTCTTGCATATAATGCCACTGACTCGGAGCTCTTTATCTCCTGTAAGAGCTTAGTCTTCACAGAGTCCGCTGTAATCGGCACACCCGAACTTTCAATAGCCATTATGATTCGTTTATATACGTCTGATATTAGTAAAATTTTTGAAAAGATACTTCACAATCGGCTTAGTGAATTTCTTAAACAAATCAATTTTTTAACAGAAAAACAATATGGTTTCCGATCTAAATCTAATACACTTGGAGCGACAATTGACTTAGTAACAAATATTAAAATAAATATTGACAGAAAAAACATCACTGGGAATATTTATTGACTTGAAGAAAGCATTTGACACTGTCAGTCACCAAATTCTCTTACTGAAGCTAAAATCATTAGGAATAACAACAGGTCCAGCTTTTAAAATGTTTGAATCGTATCTCTCTAACAGTTATCGAATTGTTAAAATTGACGACCATCAAAGTAGACCTCAGCTCATAACGTGCGGTGTGCCACAAGGTTCAATTTTAGGGCCATTGCTATTTTTGGTTTATATCAACAACATCCATGATATAGGGTTGAAAGGAAATATCACTCTTTATGCTGACGATACTAGTCTATTTTATTCTGGCAACTCAATCGACGTAATCACAGAAGATGCGCAACATGATTTAGATCTTTTGCATGAGTGGCTTCAGTCCAACTTACTCACCATAAATATATCAAAAACTCATTATATGATATTCGCCGCTAAAAATAAAAAAGTTGGCGAATTCCGACCTTTAACAATAAATGGTAATGCAATAAAAAGAGTCGACAAAGAGAAATATCTAGGGTTAATTATGGATAGCCAGTTGACCTGGAGGCCACATATTGCTCATGTGCGATCCAAGATAACATCCTTGACAGGTGCACTTCGAAGCATTGTTCGCTGTCTCCCAAGGCAGGTTAAATATACAATCTACAATTCTTTAATAAAAACACATTTAGAATATCTTATTGAGGTGTGGGGTTCCGCAGCTAAAACGAACAGCAGCTAAAGCAGAGAGTAGGGATGGGAGGGAAAGACGACAGATGTGGAGGGCGAGTCATGTGAATTCCAGTCGTCATATATCCCTTGGGTGTGAACGATGAGCCTGAGCCGCTATCGGCGCTCAGGAGATATTCTTGTCCGAGGGTCACCACTTTTGCAAAAGAAGATCCCCCGCCAGACGAAAGACATGTCTGGGGGGTGGCTGGCTCCAACTGTCCCAACTGCCCCGACTGACTGCAGAGGATTTCTTGTAGAATACGGAGAGGCTGGCAACTCTGCACTTGTGCTCTAGACTTTCAAGTGTAGTCTCGACCAATCCAGGGTTACCAATAAACCTACTAGCATGTCTCTCCATTGAATCCAATGCTGATAGGTGGCATTTCGCAGCGCCATCCCAAATGTTGCAGCCACGTATGACCATACTTGTGCTATACGTAAGAGTACCGCTAAAACACCTTAGCTAGGACCTCCTTCACCCTCCCATCGTCACATCACTCGCCAAAGATTGAGGTTCCGTTCACATTGATTGGATTCTTGGAGAATTTCTACAGTCTGACTCTCACAATCTTTCTTTCACGAACTTCCTTCCGAGGTATTTCCGGAGCGCCATGACATAGTGTGTTCCAAGAGAGGTTAAGGATGTTTCTCTTTCTGGGCCGGCGTTGCTCCTGGTGTTGTTCGTGTCCATAGGCGACGATGACCAGTAACCATCAGTTGAAAGTAATTTAATTTTGCGTTTAATATTGCATTAGGAACGCGGTAGCTCTGTTTTCATTTTTTTCTTCTCACTAGCTTTTTTTTTAAAAAAATTATCTTCTGTCGTCTGTCACGCAAGGTAATAACAATAGAAAACAAGAGTATCTTCTAGGACTGCTAGTAAAACGAGGAAAACAAGTTCTCAATGAGAGTAATGCAGACTACTGTAGCGATTTAGTCATTTTTTGAGCTTAAATGTTTAAACAACAACCGAATTAAATTTCTATAAAAGTAAAATATAAGTTTTCTAATTTGGGATACTTAAATTGTCGCTTACTTAGTGTTTTATGAAAAATACTGTATTAAAATGATCATACTTTTATTATTTATAATTCCTGTCATTAATTAATTTCGGTGTATATGATTTTAATTCCAGTGGTTCTTACACAATTTCGGTGGCATTTGGTAACTTCAAATGGACATAATATCTCATGACCTATATAATTTTTTACAATCTCTACTATATGACTAAATATTACTACAATTAAGCTATTATTTAGACCAAAATAATATATCAAAGACAGCAAGATGAAATTCGCCACTGGAATTAGGCAAAATTCATGTTTGTTGAAATTCACCCTTTTAATCTATTTAGGGGTTATTTTTGTTCTTCTAAAAATTAAAAATATATTAATTACTTACTACATTATTATTAACCTCTTATACATCATAGTCTGTTCAAAAAGTATCGCGACTTTTTAATTTCCGTGGGTTATGAATATTCGATTTTTAATTTTTTTGTGGCGTTATGTTGGTACACATGTATTTGATGTATGCCAACAAGTTCGGCCATTTTGAACATTCAGGTAATTGTTGACAGCTGTTTTAATAGCACGTGTCGTGGCTTGGCTGCGATTTGTGCCTATTCGAAAAAATGGATCAAAGAATCTTTATTAAATTTTGTGTTAAAAACGAAGGCGGTGGCTAGTCGTCCGCTAAGCGGATGAATAAATTTAATAATTCGTCCGATTATCGGATGAATAAGATAACTTAATCGTCCGATTATCGGATAATAAAATAACGTACCTCTTGTCGTCCGCTAAACGGACGAATAAAATAACTTAATCGTCCGATAACATTAATTTATTGTTATACTAAATAAATCTGAATAATCGATATATATTAGGAGCGTTAGCTACCTGAACATATCGTAAGTGATTTTCATCATATCAGATCAGACCACTCGGTCTCATCGGAGAGAGTGATGATGTTAAGCAATAGCGGGCGCGGTCGGTAGTCGGATGGGTGACCGCTAGTGGCAAAAACTTGGCTAAAAGTCTGTGTAGCTCTTTCTATGCATAGATTTTAAATAAAATAGGTACACCCACCATCCTGACGTCAGAACCGCTGGTGTACTTCTAGTCAGCATATGTAGCTAAGTAAACTGTATATGTAGAATTTTTACCTCTTGTGTACCTGCAGAAACAAATCCTATCCTACTAATACACACATCAACAAAGTCTAAGACTCAGGCACATTTTTGGTGACTACTTTAAAATGTAACTTTTTTTATTAAACATTTTTATGTGATTTAAAGGGTAACTTAATGCTTGTTTATAAATTAAAATTTCCATGTAGTTAAAGTAACAAAATAAAAGTTTAATTGAAAAGATCAAAAATGGAAAGAAAATTAATACACATGTACTGAACAAAAACTAAAACTAAATTGGCAAATTGACATTTTTATTAAACAAAAATTTATAGAAGTGGCATTTAGTAGTCTGTTGGACCTCCTAACGCATTAGCTAAGGCTCTGCAACGCCTTGGCATGCTTAGAATCAGGTTGTCTATAATAGCCTGGGGAATCCTGCGCCAAGTTTGAGAGAGATGCACAAAAAGTTCTTGTTCGGTGCATAAATTATGCGGAATCTCTTCAAACGCCTTTCTGCCAAGCAAATCCCATGCATGCTCTATAGGATTCATGTCGCACGATTGTGGAGGCCAGTCTAGTACAGTGATATCATGTGTACGGAAAGCGGTCATCACTGACCGTGCAGTATGTGCTCGTGCATTATCCTGCATAAACACAAAATCTTCACCCATTTGCTGTCGCTTTTCTGGCAGGACCAGTGCTCTGATATATGGCCTTTAGCTTGTCCCAGATTTGTTTTGCGGTCGTACAGCCTTTTATTTGTTTTAGTTCTGGTGGGGACATTGCCAATAATAATTGGTCTTTCTTTTCGAAATCGGTTTTTTCGGCTATTGTGGCCGAGTCCGATAATATTTTCGCTCCGCTGACATATTCCCATAGTTCGGCTTTAATAAGTACGGCATGTGCTTGCAATCTCCATGTGTCGTAATTTTCTTTGTTGAGAGCCTCCAACCCCGTGCGGTTGCCGGCTTCACTTTTGGAGAATAGCACCACCACACCATACCTCTTCCTGGGATGTCGTAAAAGGCGACTAATAGGACTCCAGGAGACGGGCAGCAGCGTCTTCCTGTGTAATGCCAACATCTTCTGCGGTCACCAACACGCATTAGCCAAGCGCGGTGACTACATGGCTAAACCCCCCTTTATGGTAGCCGCATATAAGCCCCGGCCCCCAGTCGAAAGGCTGATGGATGGATGGATGGATGAGAGCCTCCATACGGTATGCCGTATTTGACGACATTTTTAATCATTATTGTTTCGCAACAACCACGCTCTGTTACCAATTGTTGGAAGTTCGGTTGAGGCGGAAACAAAACCCCGAATGGAAACAAGTTTTATTTTATTAAATTATATTTAAAATATATTATCCGACACTCTCTTTATACGTCCATGATCCGACACGTTTTTTATTTAATTGACAAGTCTGTTATTCTTTTCTTTAGAGATTGGTTGCTTAGCAACCCTAGAGAGAGTAGAGGGCTGTGCATAGACAACATAGTTCCAACATAAAATTTACGGACGACTAGCAACCGCCTTAAAGTAATAGGGCCATTTTAATAGGCCACATTTGACAACTGTTTGTCTTTGCTTTATAGTGAGGGTAACCTGCTGAAAAACATCGATTAATTTAATTAATCGATAAGGACTTCAAACATCTGTAAATTGAATGTGATTGTTATAAAAACAATTTTAATGACCGCACAGTTCAAACAATGACTAAAAAAACGACAAAAATAATGCGTCTAATAATGGCGCGAAATGAAATCATGACTTTTTTGTAACATTTCACGTTTCTGGATACTGGCTTTTGAGCTAAACGTTATATATTAAAATGAATGATTACATATTTTTTGGCCTAAAATGTAAGAAAATGAATTCTGTTCCCATTAAAATATATTTTATTTTGTAATCGTGAAATACTTTTTGACGATTAGTTCGACTTCTCGAATTCAACTTATCTACTGATCTGTTTCTTTTGGTACCATCCCTCATGTTTAAAAAGAAAAAGAGTTTACTGACATAACTTTGTAACGACGTCAGTTCTTTACTTAAAAGTGTAAAAATTTTAACAATATCTAGTAGGAAATATTAAATAATATGGAGTGCCTCCCTTACAAGGTTACTTTGTAAAATTTTGACGAACTGTCAAATGTGGCCTATTAAAATGGCCCTACTATAAAAGGTTATCTAGTCGCCCGATAATCGGACGAATAATTAAATTTAGTCGTCCGTTTAGCGGACGACTACATGTTATTTTATTCATCCGTTTAGCGGACGACTAGACACTTCGAAAAACGAAATAAAACACGCGGACGCATTCTGAATATTGACTATAGCTTATGGAGAAGCTACTTTGGACTCAAGCAACGTTTATCGGTGATACAAAATGTTCTGAGAGGGCCGAGAAGATGTGAACAACGAACAACGTGTCGGACGCCCGAGCACGTCAAGAACAGACGAAAGCATTAATGAAACGAAGAAAATAGTATGGATTGTAGTACGTGGTGCATCATGAGTTCTTGCCAAAGGGTAGAACTGTCAATAAGGAATATTATCTGCAAGTTATGCGTAATTACCGCGAAGCAATCCGCCCGGCTTTGTGGAAGAACAAAAATTGGTTTATGCATCACGATAACGGCCCTACTCACACATCGTTACTTGTGCGTGATTTTTAGCCAAAATAACCACTCTAATAATACGACAGCCACCGTATTTTCCAGATTGACTCCCTGTGACTCTTTCTTGTTCTCAAAACTGAAAAGGCCCATAAAAAGACGACACTACGCTACCTTTGACGAGATAAAGACGGCATCGCAGGAGGAGCTGAACTAGATCACAAAAAAACGACTTTTTAAAGTGTTTCGAGGAGTAAAAGAAACGTTGGCACAAGTGTATAATATCTAACGGGGATTACTTTAAAGGACACAAAATAAAGATTGATAAAAAAATAAATAATTTTCGAAAAACATAAAAGTCGCGATATTTTTTGAACAGACCTTGTATATTTTAAGTTTATTTTACAAAGAGCATTATGGTACAAAACTCGAACTTAATGCTAAAAGCATACTAAAACTTTGGTCTACGTATATTATCAACGTTGGCGGTACCTACTCATCATAAATTAGAAGAAGAAAGCCATTTCAACTTTTCTATGTTATCTCGCAGGAACTCAACCATTTGCTTAGATAAAAAATATCCTAGGAGTAGTCCCGTAATACAAACTACCAAAATACTTACAATCATTTAAACTATTCGCAGGATTACGCGTGTGCTTAAATAGACAGACAGATAAACAGACCGACGTATATCTGTGAGACAAGCAATAGTAACAAAACATTTTTAATCTTTTCGCAAAAACGGATATTTCTCAATTCCACTGTATTTTCTTAAGTGTTTATTTCATAACTTTTTCTAGGTTATTTTTTATTTTGAAAGTTAGCATCACGTCTCGGTCGTTGCCTCATAACCTTTTTTAGATCAATTTTTATGATTCTTTTCACCCCCGAAAAGTTTTTGAATTATCTCCCCGCAGCGATAGTGAAGTCATTAGTTATTTAATGTTAGTTATGTTATTTATGCTTAACGAAAACAAATCTTGGCTACATAACTGACTGAAGGAACCAACGTACAATACTTCAAATAGGGTTTAGTACGGTCACTCCAGTTAGCAGATCGTGTAAGAGCGGTAGAATTCGGAATTTAGAACATAGCACCCTTTTCCCTCGTTCCCTCCCCCTTGATCAGGAGCCGTGTATGCCCAAGGACAATACCATATAAAATTACATTATAAATATTATTATTTACACTACATTTACAAAATATTATATCGGCAGCGTATATTACAAACGCAGTAAACGGTCACTTTGTAAACGAGACAGGCCTATTTCGATACGGTCTTTATGTCAGATTTGTATGAAAATATCATCTTACACCAAAGCGAATGAGTAATTGTGTAAATGCATATGTTGAAATTTAACCTTGGTTATCCATGTCGGTTTAAACTCGCTTTTATTTTTTCTGTGTAGGTTAGTTATACCTAACATTTTTCTGTTTTCCTCAAACCTACTGTTTTCTAGTTAACGTCCTTCTTCCGAATTCAAATTAAATGATATTGAAAGTAGTTACCATTAAACAGTAAATATTTCTTGGGCGTGTCCTTAGGAAGACTAGTAATGATGTCAGCTCCAGTTTTCATCATTGCAAATCGATCTTTCCGATATTTGGTTGGCCAGTAGGTAACCCTTTCACCAACCCACACTGGTGCAGCATGGTGGATTATACTATTGGCCTCCTCAATGATGAGGAGAGAGCCGTGCTCAGTAGTGGCCAAATAATGGGTTGCAGCCAGCCAGCCATATTTTAATGAATAAATAAATGATAAATGAATAATTTATTCGGAGTAGGATTTTTACAAACGCTTTTCGAATGTCAATTTACGCCATCGCTTCAACAAACCCTACGGTTAGTGGTCTTGGAAGAAAAAGCGGCAAGAAACTCCCAAGGAGTTTTATTTTCCCTACTCACAGACAGATTGCACTCACTACTACTTATGGCCAAAATATGAGACTCTTGTCCAAGCCGTTTTATCTGTAAAATAATTTACGAATTGACATTTCCCAATGGTAAAAATACCAATTTTAGCAGGGTGCGTTGGTAAAAATACTGTATAATGTGTCAAAAATATTAGATTAATAATAATATTATATAAATTTTGTTACACAATATGTTACCGAACATAAAAGTATTTTTGTATGATAGACTTTTTTGATTCTTAGGGTTCATTACATGATGCTAGTTTCTTGTCTGTTGAATACAATAAAATTGAAGCAATAAACTACTTGCATCATCTAAACAACTCATAACATTCTTGATCTTCTTGACAACTTGCGTTTCAAGTTTTGCCTTGATGTTCATGCACGTACCATTATTTCTTATGCGATTTTTGTATTTAATTGATTTGTCTCTGCATTTGCAAGCTCATATAAGTGCAGCGCGTGAAGGTGCTTTGATCGTACCTAGTCTTCAGAGGCGAGAAATATAATCCAATACAATAATCTGCGTGTAAACTGTTCCGTACAATTGTTGCCTGGCAATTATTGCACGTTCTTAATTGCATTATTGCGTTCTTTATTGTTCTTGCACATGCAAGAAAATGGCAACATGTAGGTAAATGAGCCCTTAGAATTGTGTCGCGCATAATTATTGTGCTATTTATACACAAAAATAAATATAATATATTTATTACAACTGATGTAAGTTACAACATGTCTACTTCTTTTTATTTTTTTGATGAAATATTGTAAATAAGGATTAATATCTTTGACCCTCCCCCTATAATAAATATAAACTCGTGATACTTTAGGGCATTTTGATAAAATATACGGTATTATGAGATAAGAAAAAGCGAAAGTGACCTTTGCTATAATAATTGGGGCCATGAACCTTTTTTCGGGCACACATTTATGAAATAACTTCTTCAATCAAGCCACAAAATGACAGAGATATAGGAACATATTCATTAAAAGAACGTAGGTACCTAGGTAATGAAAGGTTAAAATTTTGCCTTTTCAACAATATTTCCTACGCCGGGTTCGTAATTACTCGTAAAACGTTATTCAGGTGTCAAATGTTAAGCAGTTTTTTTGTAAATACACATATTTTTGTGTTTGCCTAAGTACCTAGGTTCTTAATTTTTAAGTAGGTAAATAGGTAGGTAATAAAATGCTTGGAGAAATATTAAAAAAAATATATAAATATTATAGAAAAAATTTGGAGTCATTAGTTTTGGTCATTTACTTACTGGGACACAAAATAAATAATTTAGAACTAAATACGGCCAGCGGGCTACGAGTTGAGTATTACAGAATTAATCCAGTGTCATAATAATCATTATTCGCGAAATAACAAATAATATTCGTTAATAACACCTATAGAAAATAATCTGCGAACATTTATTACATTATCTGTTACTTATTTTCAACTGCACAAAAGCTTGTTACATATGGAGATCAGTCGTATTTTCAACCAGATAAAAAATGGGGAAGTTTTCATTTTGTCTCCTTCGTTTTTTTCTATCGTTGTGAAAATGAAAATCCTCACAGCCCCATCATTTTCGAAAATGATAAATAATTAGAGATTTTCTTACCTTTGACTTTCGATAATAATATAACAGAGAGAAATAATTCCTACCATTTCTACCGTGTAATAATTGTTTTAAGAACAATAGTGTTCCGGATAGGAAGGTGTGGAGCCGGTTACACTTTTTTAGAGGCGACCATCTCAGTTCTCAGTGGTAGCAACGCATCTGTGCCCGAATTAGAACGAGACTCAAATCATTATTCGCGAAATAACAAATAATATTCGTTAATAACACCTATAGAAAATAATCTGCGAACGTTTATTACATTATCCGTTACTTATTTTCAACTGCACAAAAGCTTGTTACATATGGAGATCAGTCGTATTTTCAACCAGATAAAAAATGGGGAAGTTTTCATTTTGTCTCCTTCGTTTTTTTCTATCGTTGTGAAAATGAAAATCCTCACAGCCCCATCATTTTCGAAAATGATAAATAATTAGAGATTTTCTTACCTTTGACTTTCGATAATAATATAACAGAGAGAAATAATTCCTACCATTTCTACCGTGTAATAATTGTTTTAAGAACAATAGTGTTCCGGATAGGAAGGTGTGGAGCCGGTTACACTTTTTTAGAGGCGACCATCTCAGTTCTCAGTGGTAGCAACGCATCTGTGCCCGAATTAGAACGAGACTCAAATCATTATTCGCGAAATAACAAATAATATTCGTTAATAACACCTATAGAAAATAATCTGCGAACATTTATTACATTATCCGTTACTTATTTTCAACTGCACAAAAGCTTGTTACATATGGAGATCAGTCGTATTTTCAACCAGATAAAAAATGGGGAAGTTTTCATTTTGTCTCCTTCGTTTTTTTCTATCGTTGTGAAAATGAAAATCCTCACAGCCCCATCATTTTCGAAAATGATAAATAATTAGAGATTTTCTTACCTTTGACTTTCGATAATAATATATCCTAATGCTCCAGGAGCCTTACGTGGGATCAAGTGCTCAGTTAAAAATACCCCACCGCACGTTGCAAAAGAATACCTCTTGCACTGAAAAACCCGCGAGGGCCGCCATTGTATTCATTAATCCTAACATTAAAGTCACCGAGAACCCGGATCTTATCACCGAAGACATTGTCGCCTGCAAGATTACAGTCAATGACATCGAAGTCGGCATTGTCAACGTGTACTTAGATAAGACAAAGGACATTGGCGCAGATTTGGACCATATTGCATTCGTGTTCGACCTACTGGGTACTGAGAATATTATTCTAGGAGGCGATTTCAATGCAAAAAGTCCGTGGTGGGGAGGAACTGCAGAAGACACCAGAGGCACCAAATTCATGGAATCGGCGGCCAGACTAAATCTCTGTATCGTCAATGAAGGCAACACCCCAACCTTCTATACTCACAGGGGTGGCACCCTCTACCAGAGTATTGTGGATGTCACGACGTGCACCGGAAGCATCCTACCGAACATACACAACTGGCGTGTGGATCCTGATTTTTGCACCTTGTCGGACCACAGAGCAATACGCTTTGAGGTCCACACCGCCAAACAATATTCAACGGAAGTTGTCAGGAACTCTACCAGACTGTACAACTCGGCCAAAGCAAAGTGGCAGACCTTCAAAGACTCTCTGGAGGCAGAGCTAGCTAGCCAGCAACTACTCCGATGCAGCATAATAAGCGCTAAAACTCCGGAAGAACTGGACCAAACAGTGCAACGATACCATGATAGCATCACCTCTGCCTGCAACAAATCCATGCCGGAAATCCCTACAACTCTTAAAATCAAAACCACGAAATGGTGGACGAAGGAGCTGTCCGAGCAGAAACGGGAGATGGTTAGACTTCGGAGGAAAATCAAACACGCAAACCCAAACCGCAGACCGTTTGTTGTAGAAGACTACCTACATGCCTTAGAGACATACAAGGCGAACATCCTAAGTACCATCTCCAAGAGCTGGAAGGAGTTTTGCTCCGGTCAGGAAAGGGAAGGAGTTTGGAAAAGCGCTTACCGGATCATAAAGAGCAGTTCGCTACGTGGAGAAGACAAGCTGCTGAGGTCCTCAGAAAGCAGCAATATCTTGTCACCAAAGGACTCAGCCCTACTACTGGCAAACACCTTCTATCCTCAGGACAACCCAGAAACTGACACCACAGAACAAACCCAGATCCGCTCCTCAGCAGGCCAGATAGTACAACGCTTGCATAACACGCCCATCCTGACAACCACTCCCTTCACCGAGACGGAACTACTCACCGTTATAAACAAAATGAGTATCAAAAAAGCTCCAGGATCTGATGGCTTCACTGCGGACATCTGCAAGCAAGCCTATATAGCGAAACCGGAAACCCTGCTTGCGATATACAACCAATGTTTAAGTATTGGGCACTTCCCGACCATCTGGAAGGTGGCCACTATCAAGGTTATTCCCAAATCAGGACGGGACGATTACACGATACCAAAGGCGTACCGTCCCATCGGCCTCTTACCAATCTTTGGGAAGATACTTGAAAAAATGTTTGCTAACAGGATAATGTGGCAACTGGGAAACTCTGGTAAGCTTCACGCCGGACAGTACGGGTTCATGCCACAGAAATCCACAGAAGATGCTCTATACGATGCCATTAACATGATCCGGGAAGCTATGGACACTAAAAGAATAGCAATTGCAGTGTCCCTCGATATAGAGGGCGCCTTTGATAATGCTTGGTGGCCTGCAATCATCGCTCAGCTAGCAGCTAAAGGAGTGGAACCTGGCATACTGAGGCTAGTCTCCAGTTATCTTTCGGACAGGAAGATCCGCCTACGATATGCCGGCGAAGAGGTCAGCATTAAAAACAACAAAGGCTGCATTCAGGGTTCAACTTGTGGCCCCCTATTGTGGAACACCCTGGTTGATGGGCTTCTCCAGAAAGTTAGCAATACAGACATCCACATACAGGCCTTCGCAGATGATGTCCTCCTGATTGCTACTGGAGAGTCCAGCGAGAAGCTTCAGACTATCATCAATAACACCCTGAGCAAGATCCTTGAGTGGGGCAACCTTAACAAACTCAAATTCGCTCCGCACAAAACTCAGGCGATCTTATTCACTAGGAAAATAAAATATGATGCTCCGAAGCTCACAATGGGAAATACAGAGTTGACATACAGCGACGACATCAAGCTACTAGGTTTTGTGCTCGATAAAAACCTAAGCTTTACCAAACACATCGACCACGTGGCCAAGAAAGCGGCAAACATCTATAAATCCGTCTCGAAAATGGCCCGAGCACATTGGGGACTCAATTCTGACGTAATAAAAACTATTTACACAGCTGTCATTGAGCCAACCGTACTGTACGCGTCAAATGTCTGGGCTGCGAACATTCACAGGAAACAACTACAGAAACGGTTGGATAGGATTACTCGCCTTTTCGCTCTGCTCATCTCCAAGTCGCATCGAACGGTATCTCTTGCATCAAGTTGCATTCTTGCTGGAATACTGCCCCTGGATCTACGCGCCGCTGAGAATAAGGAGCTCTATGAAATAAAGAGAGGTAAGCCCTGGTCAGAACTCCCCGATCAGCACCTTGAAATACCTGTGAGCCCCTTTGACCTCCAACATCCCGCACACAGACAAAACCTCTCCTTCGATCAGGTCAATAACATCCAAGACCTGAACATAACAGACGCTTCAACTGTTAATATCTACACCGACGGAAGCAAAATTGAAGGGAAGGTAGGGGCCGCTGCTTCAATATGGATAGAAGGGAAAGAAACTACGTATAGAAAGAAGTCCCTTGCGTCGTACTGCACGGTATACCAGGCAGAACTTCTAGCAATACAGGAGGGTATCAAAGCAATCATGAAGAGGTCCTCGCTCACGACCATCAACATTTTGAGCGACTCCCGATCGTCTCTTGAAAGCTTCACCGGAACTCTCAGCCTGCACCCACTCGCTACTAACATCAGGCAGCAAATTCAAGATTTAACCACTCAAGGTAGAAACGTTAACCTGTACTGGGTAAAGGTACATGTCGGAATACCTGGCAACGAGCGGGCTGACGAACTGGCGAAGGAGGCTGCACTGAAATCTAGAACTGCGCCAGCTTACGACGATTTTCCACTCTCCTTCGCAAAGAGGACCATAAGAGCAGCCACGCTCAGTAAATGGCAGAGCCGATACATGTCCTACACAGCAGGAGCCGTCACCAAACTGTTTTTCCCCGACGTAAACGATGCTTATAAGATCACTCGAAAAATAAAAATGACCAACTGCATCTCCCAGCTCTTCACCGGTCATGGAGGCTTCAAAGCCTATCTTCACAAGTTCGGGCTGCGCAGCGACCCATCTTGCGTCTGCGATTCCATAACCAGTGAAACACTCCAGCACATTATACTGGAATGCCCAAGGTTCACTGCGAAGAGATGGGAGTGCGAAGGTAAACTGGGATTCCTCCTTGACTTGGATACCCTCAGAAGAACCATGGACGATGATGAGTGTCGCCGCCACTTCCTGGAGTTTGCTTTATACGCCGTCAAATTGGCTGGCAGAGCTAATGGCTCCAGAATCACCAGCTGATTGAATAGTGTAGTGATTATGTGAAGTGACAAATAAAGTGTGTGGGATAATTCTTAAAGTGCGTAGTGGTGAAACCTCGTCAGTTGTGCAGTGAAAACCCGTAGTGATTGTGATACTGTGATATGGACACATACTGTTAAATTATGGACAATAGTTATTATACATTATAGAAGTAGAACTTAGAATTAGGTATTAAAAAAAAAAAAAAAAAAAAAAACACAGCCATAATAATCATTAGTCATATATAGTATAGGCGGAAATCACTGAATGAACAACATCAGTGAAAACACATAGCCATGAGTACATTTCGATCACGATCGGTGCCAGTGAAGGAAAACACGTTAAAACCCTAGGAGTGAAGGAAAACACTGTACAACCAAACCCTCGCCCAACCAAACCATCGCAATGGACTCATGGAAAAAAAAAAAAAAAAAAAAAAACCTAACCAACTATTCTAACCCCATGTAGTAACTGGACTAACCATCCTAGTCCCTTTGAGTCTAGTTCTAGGTCGGTCACAGTTGGTATGGGCCGCAGCGGAAGGGTGGTGCTGCATGCTCGTTTGCTATCTTTATTCCTTAAAAAAATGAAATGATTTATTTCGAACTTGATTTTTACATACACTTTTCGTATGTCAAACTACGTCATCGCTTCGACAAATCCCTACGATGAGTGCTTAGGTAGAAGAAGCGGCAAGGAACTCGCAAGAAGTTTTTTTTCCGACTCACAGTTACAGAAACACTTATCACTACTTATACTATATTATAAACTCATGTCCAGGCTGTTTCATCTTAAAAATATTTATCCAGTTTATAATAACCCTTCGTCATAAGAATGTTCTTGACATTGACCTTTTGACCCAGGGGGAAAATGTATTTTTAAGATGGTTATTTAATGGGTACCTGGTGGTATAACAAAATCATCATTGCGCTTCTGATGTTATTTTTATTTCCACTGAGTATTAACATCTAACCATCTTGGCAACGGCGATTCTCATTTTAATATACCATGCGTAACATTCAATTAAACACGATTTCAAAATTTATCTTTAGACAGGGAACAAGTTTTTCCTCACAATTAATTAATATTCTAACACATTTCACCATCACAAATTGGGAGAGGGGTAAATAGCCAACCCAAAAGTTTTTAATATTTATCTTGAATGTATCTACAATGGTTAACGCTTTGCTATCTAAACGCCTGTTTAAATATCCGCGGAATCCGCTCCCACCGCGGGTAGTAATACCCGCATGGGTAACCTATAATGATGCGTAGCTCACATGGGCTTGAGCGGCTCAAAGTCTGAATCAGCCGCTCATGGCTAAACTTATACTGAGATAGAAGCATAGAACTGAAGCATCAAACATCTCAAGTGGCTAAATGTACACAATAAAGCTGAATGATACAAGTTATTTCGCAGCTCAAATCCACTCAATCCAATCGCTAGAACTCGTCGAGTTATTTGATTCACAGACAAGGTAGGGTATTTCATTCATGGCGAGCTCATTGGAACCGTAGCTGCGTTAAAGTTATTCACCGACTCGCAATTTGTAGATCATACTACGAAAATGAAGTAGGCAACTTGAGCTGACCTGACCTGCGAGCCGGCTCGCATCCCTGACTCATATAAGCGAACCACTAGCTAAACCGCAGCGCTGTCGTTTTGGTTGAGTTACCCATGTTTAGTAACCTGAGCGATGTTCCTCAGTGGTACATGTTTCGCGGCAAACTTAACGTAGGTCCTTACTTGTGTGACACTTTCATGGTTGGCCGTTTCTATTGAGAGTTTCGGTCAGATTTCTTTCGGCAGTTACGTTGTTGCACTGGTTCGCGTAACAAATCATGCTACTTCTACGCTCATCACTATTGTATGTTTAATGTTTCAGTCCGACTAATTATGTCAGTATCAAAATCATGCTGTGAGGACCCAGTAAATTACAAAAGAACTCAAAAGAAAAAAAAGTGTCACAATATCAACATAAAATACTTCATGCTGCAGCATGCGGTGACAAACGTAGTACTTGTCATAAATCTTTTTTTTACCCGTAGGTAACAGTATTGTTTGTCCCCGCCTGCAGCACCATGAAGTATTTTACAAACATACATACATACATACACTCGAAAAACATAACCCTCCTTCTGACGCAGTCGGGTAAAAATACCGCTTTAACTACTCGAATACCGCTAATATCCACGGTAGTAGCAGAAGTTATAGTCTTCCTCGGCAAGTGATCTATCCAACACAAAAATATTTTATCAATTTGCACAAGTAGTTCCAGCTCTAGAAACAATCTCTTCAGTATTAATGAACAGGCCGTAAAGATGACAGCTGAAAGCTCAATGTGTCGCCTGAAGCTTGGAAACGTTCAAGAAAATGACATAAGTAATCACCCATCTAAATCCCTACGCGACCGCAGTTTCCTTGCTCGGTCAATCACTTAGGCACGACCCCCGCCTGAAATCATCGATAAATTTTAATTACATAGTAGGTACCTCAGTGATATTACATATCTTCAACTATACGTAGCTACGTAGATACCTTTATCTTCTTACGGAATTTTACTTAAAAAATCTTGAAAGATATTTACCGTCGTAGTATTTATTGTTATACAAAATACGTGCGATTAATTAAACATTCTAAAAAAGGACCCGTGCTCAGCAGTGGGAATGATAGGGGTTATGATTAAACATCACAAAATATTACATAAAATACTCTTTTCAAAACGTCTTAAATTAAATGGACCAATTTTTTCGATGTTGACATCACAATGCTCTGTCATTGTCAGTAATAACTAAATTTATAGTTGCTTTAACGTTTTAATGGGCTCAAAATCTAGTTTCGGCATTTCTCTATACACAACTGACTGAACAAGCTTTTTAGTTAATTTAATTTACCAGCTCTTGTATAGTGGTTTGTTAAATCAATTATGAATCCATAAAAACGAATTATTGTTATACTCGATATTACTTCGTATAAATGTGTTCGGCATTGTAATGTAGGCCACAAATCAGATATAACAGATGTTAAGATTCATACAAAGTGCCCAAAAACAACTCACACATAGACACCGTTCACATATACCAAAAATCGGAACATATCGGAACACTTGGACCGCGGTTGTTATTTCCAGCAATATGACATTTATAATACACAAATAAGATGATTTTCCTAAAAAATGGATAAGAAATGGAATTATTATAATTATTATCGAAGTGATTTTTTTTTATTCGCTGTTAAATTGCAAATTAAAATTTTTTAGACATCTAGTTGCTACAGAAAGGTACAATAAGTCCTTACTTGCTTGTAATTCAATGATTTCTAAAACAATAATGGTTACTAAACATAAGTCAATGTAGGACGTAGGAAGTTCTTTGTACGTTATAGTGTATATATATATTTTTTAAATACATTATATTTTTTTTTTATAAATACATTAAATGAAGGATTATATTATTGGACATGTAAAATTATTTTCTTAGTGTTAATTTATGTAATAGGATTTTTATTTTGTTTCCAGTACCTAATATAGATACAAAAATATTATATAATACAAATAATAGATATGAAATAAACGCATCATATGAGATCCCATAAATAAATATCATTGTGATATTATTACATGTTACCGGAACTGCCGCAGAAACGCGCTGGGTTTAGTTGCAAATATTGAGTTTACATTCACTATACGCAAAACGAAACAATTTTATTTCTATTATGAGTACCTATGTCTCCCAGTACCACAACATAATCACAAGTACGTGCAATCACATGATTGCACGTACTTGTGATTATCATTTCGTATAAAAAATATATTATTACAGATAACCTGAATTACCTGCTTTATTGAATTTTTCATCTAAGGACTCCCGTAATCTTAATTTACAACGATAGCATTATTATTGTAAATTAATTGTATAATTAAGTACTTAATATGACTAACGCTTAGTAAATTACATTACATTTTAATGCTTCTAAACGTATACCTTTATTTTAATTTTCCCGTTTAATCCATACCAATAACTTAAATAACAAATCCAATCCACGACCTTTGCGGAGTCGTTAACCCTAAGGCTAACGCACACATGCATAACGAAAATCGAGGTACATACATGAGCTTAACTTCTGTACTATCCATATTTTGTGCGTAGGCATAGTAGGTCATAATGTAGTAGGTACATCACTAAATAAGAGTTACTGAGCATTGATATTATCGTACGTGACTGTACCAAACCAAGGGGTTGACGTCAATTGTAGACGATCGACCTTGTGAAGAAAGATCCTAATGAGATCGTTTCAATGACGAAGTGATTGTTCTTTAAATATAGAAATCATCAAATGTCATAAGTTTTGGATAATATCGGTTCAAATCAAGTGTTAGTGACAAATCACAATCAGAAATAGACTTAGTATTGTATACTTAATTCGTGTCAAAATAAAATAAATTCTTCTGTGAAAGTGGAACGAAAACTATTTTACACTATGAATGTTATGGTTTATCTTCATAAAAATACAAAGATCTTGATTTAAAACGCACTTAACGCTGAATGCATAACAAAGAGATTCAACGTTGTGGTTATTGCCAGTAAGTATTAATTTATAGATAATTATAAGTATAATTAAAAATATGAGTCAGATCCTAATGTCACATTAAATCAATAGTAGGGAAGACACGTAATATTTGGAAGATTTTTTAACTTCAAGACGATTTTCCTATTGGGTTTTTATTATGGTTATGGCACAAATTTTCATTTAACAATTTTTTTTAATAAACCATCACAACAAATTGAAAAATTGTGTTTCATGTTAAACGAATCGTAATAAAAATATTCAAGCATAAATACCGTTCCGGTACAAAAAGAAGCTTTACTCAATATGTAAATAACTTGGATTTACGCGAGAACACTTTTAGGGTAGAATGTGCACGTTTTGTGTTGTAAATAACACCAATTTATCTAGCGATCTATCTTAGCGATGGTTCCTGTTAACCTAACACGCTCGTCGCTTCGCTCCTCGCTAACCTAATTACTTTAATTAAAATTAGCGCATTTGAACATTCGATAAAAAGATATTATTCGAAACAAATGATGATAAGAAATAAAATTATGGCAATCAAATATTCGATCAAATGAATAATTATGTGAAATGACTTTATTCCAACTAAAATTAGTCCAAGCGATTTTCGACGAAAAGTTGTTATTATACCAAACAAGAGGCACCCGTTTTGTCAATACACTTATGAACGTCATTTTTTGTGAGTCTACCGCCATTTCCAAAGGTGCTATATCTCTTTTTTAGATGAGAAGAAAGGCGAAACAAACTTCTGAACACATCTTTTAGACTAAAATCATACATTGATTACAAAATACACAAAAAAAAACTAGTCTAAGCGGAACTGGTCGCGGTATTATTACACCCAATTACATATTCTTCTATAGGTTACCTGCAAAAGCAACGTACATTGGTAAAGGTATTTTAAGTTATTATTATTATTGTCCACTTATTGGGAAAACAGCCTGCCCCTCTTTTACGAAAAATCTTTAAAATTAGTTTCGACAAATAAGCTGTAGCGATTAAGGGGTTTAATAGATTATGTATGCGACCCATCCATACTAATATTATAAATGTGAAAGTGTGTTTGTTTGTTTGTTTGTGACTCTTTCACGTCGCAACATGGCTATTATATGGTATGGTTTATGTGTGTGGAGATAGTTAGGAGGGTGGAGAGTGACGTAGGCTACTTTTTTCCGCGAAAAAACATCTCATTACCATGGGAAGATCAATGTTTTGTTAGTTGCTAGATATTTAGTTCCAGATGTTGTTAATAGAATTCTTTTGCAAGTTCTGAATCACCCTATCAAATACTACATGTAATTTACTTATGTCATAGGCAAATGTTATACCTGATGTTCCAGTATATCATATTATACTTAATAGGCTACTGTTTAGCCAAGATTCCTACGGAAGCGGGACCTAAGTGGCTGTTACCTACGGGTCCCGAAGCGAAGCGCGGGCGGTTCTCTAGTAATTTAATAATTCAATTATGTTAATTTTACATATGTGTAATAACAGATTACTTGTTAACAGATTGCTCACGGAGCTAAGGATAAAATATATGTATAAAACATTAACACATCTGGAAAGAAAAGGCTGTCAGTTATTTTGCAGGCAACCAATATTCAAGCACCTTAAACCCGTGTATAATTTATCCTTTTCGGTACTCATTCGGTGCGCTACCCTTTCTTACAAGTTTCATAGTAAGTGAACAATAAAAATATTATTATAAAAACAAAAAACCCGACTGCTTACAAAAGAACTCAAAAGAAAAAAACAAGTGTCACAATATCAACATAAAATAGTTCATGCTGCCGCATGCGGTGACAAACGTAGTACTTGTGATAAATCTTTTTTTACCCGTAGGTCACAGTATTGTTTGTCCCCGCCTGCAGCACCATGAAGTATTTTATGTTGATATTGTGAAACTTGTTTTTTAAGCTATTGCATAGCTTTTATCGCGGGCCTTGGGCGCGGGGACCGAATGCAAAAATTTCGTAACGAAAATTTATTACACCCTACACACAGACATAGTTACTATGTCTGTGCACCCACACATCGATAAATACCAGAACTTTTAACTGAGTTAACTAACTTTTACTTTATAACGGCTAAACCGATTTGGCTAATTTTAGTCTTGAAATATTCGTGGAAGTTCAGGGAAGGTTGCAGCGATGAGAAAATATGAAAAATTGCGAGGAAAATACTAAAAATGAAAATTTTAATTTCCCATACAAATCTTACCTGTCAAACATTTGATTTTCGCCCCGTCGGTTCGGTGTTTTAAGAATAATTACATGTAGATCTGGATTAAATAAGGCGTTGGAATCGACAACATGTATTCATAATAGTCGAATTATCGCGTATTTAGATTTAAAACATACAAAATAATAACATGACATAAAATAATGACACTATATTAATGACTTGAGGGTGATAGAGACAGTGCCATACAGGCAAGGCAAACTGTAAGGCACTGTCTCTGTCACCCACACGTCATTCACGCGCCATAAGATCGTTGTAGGACTTAAATGTCAAATGACAATTTTCTTTTTAAAAATAATTATTTTGTCAACTGAAATAGTTCTTATGCTTTTGTTCAGAATATTTAAATCTTCTTTGCACAAAGGGGGATGCCCGGTATTGGCTCTAAAACGCACTCAAATGAAATTATGTTGAAAAAAAAAGATTAAAAAAATATAATATGTGCGTATAATATCTCAATATAGGAAGTTTGCCTAACATTGCAGTACAATAAAAAGTAATGGAAATGATTTAATAAATATTTATATTTTTACGTCAATTTTGATTATTGTTAGTTGTTGCCATCATAAAAACATTCTGCCGGATAAAATATTATCGTAGACAAAATTCAGTAATAATAAAATGTTTGCTTGTCTTGTAATTTTTAAGCTATTGCATAGCTTTTATCGCGGGCCTTGGGCGCGGGGACCGAATGCAAAAATTTCGTAACGAAAATTTATTACACCCTACACACAGACATAGTTACTATGTCTGTGCACCCACACATCGATAAATACCAGAACTTTTAACTGAGTTAACTAACTTTTACTTTATAACGGCTAAACCGATTTGGCTAATTTTAGTCTTGAAATATTCGTGGAAGTTCAGGGAAGGTTGCAGCGATGAGAAAATATGAAAAATTGCGAGGAAAATACTAAAAAAATGAAAATTTTAATTTCCCATACAAATCTTACCTGTCAAACATTTGATTTTCGCCCCGTCGGTTCGGTGTTTTAAGAATAATTACATGTAGATCTGGATTAAATAAGGCGTTGGAATCGACAACATGTATTCATAATAGTCGAATTATCGCGTATTTAGATTTAAAACATACAAAATAATAACATGACATAAAATAATGACACTATATTAATGACTTGAGGGTGATAGAGACAGTGCCATACAGGCAAGGCAAACTGTAAGGCACTGTCTCTGTCACCCACACGTCATTCACGCGCCAAAAGATCGTTGTAGGACTTAAATGTCAAATGTCAATTTTCTTTTTAAAAAGAATTATTTTGTCAACTGAAATAGTTCTTATGCTTTTGTTCAGAATATTTAAATCTTCTTTGCACAAATTAATGCATTATCCGTTTCTAATAAAGATTAAAATGTCTTGCACCTATAATGTGACGTTATGATGTACGTATTCTTAATAGCGGCTACAAACTCACGTCAGTGGGACCGTTGTGTGTTTTTGTATTTAAAATTTACATTTCTAGTTAAAATTATCTACTGTCTGTGGTTACCAATTATTATTATTATTTTAGTACTTATATTAATTTATTTCTTATTTTAGTATTCACAAGATTATAGTATATTAATGCACACAAAACCAAAGCCGCTGCACTGACGTCCATTCCGGATGACGATCGAGGATGCGAATGAGAAGGTCGCATGAGTGTAGATGCTTTCTCGGTTCTCGCGCAAATCGCGGCAAGATTTCTCTTCGAGACTTCTCGCGTGAGTCTGTTGGCGGTATAACAATTAGGCTTACGTCATTATTATGCGTCTCTTTCAGTGATATTGCCTATGAAACACTGCAAAACAGTGAATATCTGTACTCGTATAATTATTTGTGTACCTACAAAGTATTTTAAATATGAATAAACAAAGTGCATTTATTAATGAAGAAAGACACGAAAAAATTGTGAAAGAAAATGAGTTATTACTCTATATACATTCATTTTATTATTATTATCACAAATGCAGTATTATTTTTTGTTTTGTTAATTTATATATAATGATATGCAATAGCTTTACCGCGGCAGTCTCCGAGTGCCACACGTCTTTTTTTTAAATATATAATGGTCGACTGAAATTATATAATATGTAAAAACCATACATATATTTAATCCTACACATACAAATTGGACTTGTATCGATCAATTTTATTTTATTATTGACTTTTGTAGTAATGGTAACTTCGAAAGCTATTGACGTTTGTCAATTTGTCAGTCTGAGAATGTCAAACACAGATTTCCTGTTTTGGCGTATACCAAATGACACAATAATAATTATATTTCTTGCGGGATATATACCAAATAAAACAAGCACTTGCATATAATAGTGAGCATGTAAGGCGTAACGGTGCTATAAAATAGAGTTCCCAATCAAGAATAACTCTTCTTAAATAGGGGAAAATTGTATGCATGTAAGTCGAACAGTATACGCATAACTTCTACACCCAAACTTTGTTTCGTAATAATCTTTCACAAAACAATTCATACTATCATATACTAACAATGTAGCATATTTTTCTATTGTGCATTTAGAGCCTATCTCTCTATGAGGGATGGGCATCCCCCTTAATGCATTATCCGTTTCTAATAAAGATTAAAATGTCTTGCACCTATAATGTGTCGTTATGATGTACGTATTCTTAACAATTAGGCTTACGTCATTATTATGCGTCTCTTTCAGTGATATTGCATATGAACTTTGACGTAACTTTTGATAACTAGGCAACTAAATGAAAACTGGTACACTACTTTCTTGGCCCACTGTAAAACAGTGAATATCTGTACTCGTATAATTTGTGTACAAAGTGTTTTAAATATGAATAAACAAAGTGCATTTATTAATGAAGAAAGTCACGAAAAAATTGTGAAAAAAATGAGTTATTACTCTATATACATTCATTTTATTATTATTATCACAATTTAATTTATATATAGATATGATATGCAATAGCTTTACCGCGGCAGTCTCCGAGTGCCATACGTCTTTTTTTCTTTGAGTTCTTTTGTAAGCAGTCGGGTTTTTGTTTTTATAATAATATTATTATTTCAGACTTTTTAGTGTTTTCGCCGAAAAATTCTACTTTTTGGGATGGTTTTTGACAATCTGTGTTAAAACGTGTGCTTAAACGTTATATGATTTGAAAAGGTCTTTTCACGATCTTTCATTTGATACCTATATTGCTAAGATAACAAAAAAACTCAAGATTATCCCCTCTTTTTCTTCCACTTTCGGGCGCTATTTTGAAAATTCATATAGCCTATGACACTAACACAGTTCTGACGAATTCAACGATATCCTCATATGTCGAAATCCGTTCAACCGTTTGGGCTGTGGGGCCCGACAAATTAATGGACATACATACAAACATACATACATACATGCATACATACATACATACATACATATATACATACATACATACATACATACACTCGAAAAACATAACCCTCCTTCTGACGCAGTCGGGTAAAAACACTACAGAAACCTTGCCTATGTCGATTCGAGAGCAATCATGATCAAGACCCGACATTCCTGTCTCAGTATATTACTGGAACGGCTGTCATTGCGCGGTAGAAATTGCCATTGATATGAGTTTGTGGCAGACCGCGTATGGCCACATGTCGTCTCACGTTCAATTTATCTATTCGATCGATGGAAACGGTAATCATAACGACCGTGTCTATCGCATTGGTGGTATAATTTTATGAGATGATAAATATACTAGTATTGAAATAGATGTACGTTTTGTTATATCGCATATTATATCGCGTCCATTTGCTACTTTCATATGAACATTAACTAACAGAACTACCGAACAATCACTAATAGGGAATAGACAGGGACTGTCCTCACACATTAACAAACTAATAAATTATGATTTAACATCATCTACAAACTGGACTAACCTTCCCAGTCCCTAAATTAAGTCTTGTTCTAGATCGGTCATAGCGGAAGGGTGGTGCTGCATGCTCGTTTGCTACTTTAATTAAATAAAAAAATAGATAATAATTTCATAGTCTCTGGCGTTATAAGTTACTAAATTGAATTGTCAACTATGACAATATTGCCAGAAACCTATTTTCCTATTTTGGCTGTAAAGTATTTGTATGTTGCTTGTGAATAGCTTTTGTGTGCACAAATTTATATTCTACTTTTAGGCTTATATTAGGCGCACATTCCAATTCAAACAATACATTTCAATTGTGCACCCTCTGGTGGTGGTGCTACGCCTCACACCTATAGCACATAGTCTCGATTATTCATTTAGTGGGCTGACAAGAAATGACGGATTACAGTAGCTTTGCACCATTTTTAAAACCTTTTTACTGGCAATAATGGTTACTTTGTTAAATTGTTATATTGTTTAAGGCTTTGTGTGAGAAAATTGTACAATTTAGTTGTCTGTTTTGGACAATTGACGACACTGAAAGAAATCTTTCCGTCCTGAACTAAATAGAGTTTGATGTTGTCCCAAGTTTTATTCACAAACAATAAATTACTGTAGTTTTGTTTGTTCGAAGTCTTTCGAACCACAAATAAAGACTAATTTGGTCGAACATAAAACAAGATTGTATTAAGACTACTGGATTTTCTATGATGGTTAGATATGCCTGTTTTGTATCTTGAGTTTAGCAATTGATTCCTCTTTTTGATTTCGTCACTGCTGTAACCCATACCTAACTGTACCACTGCAGTGCATGGGTGTCTTCTCGGAATTAAACGTCGGCCAAGTGCGGATGGTGTACTTCACGCACCTTTGAGTTTTACGAATTCTCCGGCATGCAGGTATCCTCACAATATTTTTCTTCACCGTTATAGAGAGTGAGATTTAAATGCACATAACTCCGAAAAGTCCAGCCCTGGGATTCATACCCGAACTTCTCAGCCACTAATTCTTAGCCACTATTGGCTATCACTGTTACTTTGTGATTTAATGCACTAGCAACAAAATGTCGACATCATCGCCTGACGATGACTTCGTTGTCATTTTTGTCAAAGCGTGGCGCCACATCAAACGAACTTGTTCGATCTTGAATTCGTGTGGCGCGCCAAATATATCGCCACAAATTGCAGCTACTACAAATGTGTCCTTGATGTGCGATGTATGATGTGTGCGATGAATGTGTCAAAAAAATGTGTCTCTAATACAAATGTCTCAGGTGTGCGGCCTAACTGAGGTAGCGTTTTCCCCGAAAGCTCCCAGGCAGACTGCCTTTTTCCTTACTTAATTACATTCCTTAACTTTCCTCATGAATTCGCCTATCTATTAGTATAAACCGCGCCAAATTCCATTCTTTTTTGAGTTTATTGCGAACAAACAAACAGGCGCGGCGGGGGATTTACTCTATATTACGTGAAGATGACAATATTTTTTGACGATGTTATGCTAAGGACTGGTTTAAGACGACTGGACTTCTTAACGGCTAATAGTTGACATTCAATTTTGTATATTATGCAATCGTGATAGCCGCATCATAGCCTGATAACAACCCTATTGCATGGCTTCATACAAGAAATTTACTAAGGAGTCAACAAGACAGACACAAAATTATTACACAAGAAATTATGGCTTTGTATTAAATAAACAGGCAACTTCAGGCAAACAGGTTGGGTTATTCTCAGAGTACTCCGTTCTTTTGTTCTCAAAAAATTTAAATCTCTAACATTGATTCTCAAAATACTCCGAAAAAATTTTAATAAAATTAAATACCTATTTTTAATTCTCATCCTCCTCCGCAAGGTGTTACGTTTATTCTCAATATCCTCCGACGGTCATTTTCGTCAATTCTCATTCTCCTCCGCGCGTTAAAAATACAGTCAGATGAAAAATAACTACTACTCAGCAATATTAAATTATTTTATTATTTTCTATGGGCGCTTACCTAAATATACAATCATTCCATTATTAGGTAGTCATTATTGTTGTAAAAAATAATAGCAAACCCTAGTGCTACAGAGACAGAGAACATGGCGTGCTTTAATGTTTCACTAATGATCTTGGGTCTCCGAGGTCAAACTGACCAATAGGGTTATAGTTTTATCTCAGGTACCTGGGGCTCTAAGTAAAATGCACTTTTTAATCCCTATTAGCGATGCCTATGTTATGTTCATTATAAGTCGGAAGTCGAAGTGAATTGGTCTCCTTCTTATGTTTACTTAAAAAAACCATGAATATGGAAAATTTCAGTGAAAGTGAAGGTGCTGGAGTTACAAGCTTTAATTTTTTGGACGGAAAACGTAAGTAACTGATTAATATAAATTATTATTAATTAAAACGCTAGCAGATCGGCGGCGGTAACCAGCATTCTGCTTGAATGCGCCCTTATTGTTGATTAATTTTTAATGTTTAATTGTTGATTTTTTTAAGTCTTAGTTCAGACTGATTCTTTTATACATATTTTTCACTTATATTTTGAGGTTGATTTTTGTATATTTTTATTTTTTTCTTAGTTTATTTTTAATGTTTAATTGTTGATTTTTGTTTATTCTTAATTCAGACTGATTCGATTATAATTATATATATTTCACTTTTATATTCTGAGGTTGATTTTTAATTAGGTTGATTTTTGTTTAGTCTTAATTCAGACTAATTATTTTATAGATATTTTTCACTTTTATATTTTGAGGTTTATTTTTAATGTTTCGTTGTTGATTTTTGTTTACTCTTAATTCAGACTGATTCAGACATACATGTTATATACTTATATAAGACATAATGAATCAAAATGACTGGATTTTATTTAGATTTTCCACTTGCTAAAACTTGCCAAAGACACTTGCTTCTGACTGTACCGTTCGTAAATATTCGGAGTAGTTTGAGAATGGATGTATGGGTTATTTATTTTTCACAAATTAAGGGACGGAGTATTTTGAGAATGAATTTGAATTGCCTCGGAGTCAAGTGCGAGTCGATTCTTAAATCATTTTTTTTCGCGGAGGAAACTGAGAACTATTTTCGGAGTACTTTGAGAATAAGCCACAGGTTAATGCACATTATTAACCCTAAAAAGATAACCTCCGTAAATTTTACTCCCAAGTTGGAATTAAAATGCAACACAGGTGTCAGTCTTAATGTTACTCCATAGGGGGTCTTTAAGTGCTTTCCTCATCTCTCTGCCCGCCTGTCAAGTACCGTAATTGGACCATGAATTGGACTGACAGTTACATGACTGCTAAGACGGATTTTTCGAATTGTGAGTAAATTTTACACCTAGTAACAAATAACGTAAGAATTTATTGCAGAATTTTCAAAATAAAACTAAAAATATATACTTAAAGTTTTATAAATAATTTTATTTCATGTAGGTGTCTTAATATTGTAAGATTTTAACTCAGATCGTATTTGTTTATTGTGGCATTTATATGTTCAATAGTTTATGTACTATCGGCCAAATTGATTCGTACCCCACCTTGAGCTTATTTTCTTACAGCACATCAAGTGCAATTAAGTCGTAATTCGTCTAAACATTTGTTGCCTTGGAAACAAACCTGTTCTACATAAAATTGTCAATACATAACTTATTGTCGTACAAGGATCTATTGGCGCGCTGACGTGAGGGGGAAAGAGACAGCGCCTTACAGTTTGCCTTATATACAGTGCCCATGTCATCCACGTGCCAAAAGATTCTTTACCGAGATTTGAATACTTTGACATATAGAATACTTTAATATATATTATACACATTACACACATTGTCTGTCCATCATGAAGTAAATATATTCTAATCTGCAAAAACTATTTCTGATATATAATATTATTAAAAAGTGAAAATTACTTTGTCCGTCTATTGGCTTTTCACGCTTAAACTGCTGAATCTGCTAAAATGGATGAATGCTGAATTTGTAATGAATTGCAAACAAATACAATACATTACAGAACATTGTATGGAGATAGTTTGAGATTCTGGAAAAGACAAAAGATATTTTTTCTCGGAAATCTTTTCTTAACAAGTTGAAGAGGGTAATAGAAGGGATATAATACTCATCAACGTTATTCTTATCAGATTGTGATAAATTTGGTCCTTGGGATACTTTATTCCCCTTTATAAATTCCCATGGAATAATTTTAACGGTATTTTGTTGTTGCTTGTCTCGAACGCGGGCGAAGCCGCGGGAAAAACAACTATATAGTTAATACAAAAGCAAAAATAAAGTCTGCAAGATAAATAGTACCTAATTCATTGCACTTTGGCACTTGACAGAAATTTTGAACGACGTTTCATGAAGTGAGCTTAATATTAAAAAAGGCATATGTGCAACAGACACGCTCGAAAAGAAAACGAATTTGACATTCTCAAAAGTTCAAACGAACTGTCGACGAAGTGGGGTACGAATCAATTTTGCTGATAGTACCTATGTTATCCGAGCCTTCATATTTTTTTTATTTGTAATATATATTTTTATGCTTACTAGGAGACAGAGAGGCTGTGGAGAAACATAAATATAGGCTACTTTTTATCCCGGATTTCCCGCGTGATCGGCATTCATGCAGGAAAACCTTCTATGTACGAACGAATCTACGGGCAATAGCTAGCAACTTTAATAAGTCTTAGTGAATCATAAAACTCTTTTTGATCTTAACAAAGATTACAATGAAGCCCTGGAATGGTAAAATCTTGTTAAGGAGACTTAGATTCGCTCCGGAAGCAAAAAAAAACTAAGGCCTTTAAAAAGTAAGACTCTTAACTGACGTAAAACCAGTAAAAATACAAAAATCCACTAATCTGCTTCAGCGAGAAATGGTGATGGGGTTGTAGCTTGTAGCCAACCCCATTGTAGGTACTTTTTATGGCGTTCAAAGGCCTTCAACAAGGCTAAATATTCCCTTTGAAACATGGAAGCACCTATTCAAGCATTTTTATGTTTATTTTTAGAGATAATTAAAATTTTATAACTAGCCAGAGGCGTTGGGATTAAACAAAGCACAAGAGCAGAAAGTATGTGAGTATTTCGGCAAATACGAATAAGGAGCCTCTTTCATTAAGCACGAAAGCCATGATCGTAGGTATTTGTGAAGTCGAAATACAAAATTTATGCATGAATTTTAGAAACTCTCGAGTTTATTAAATTGCTTCTCAGCGAGTAAGCAACAGGTACAACGTGTTAAAACTAGCGTAAGTATAAATTTTGAATTTCAAAGAAAAGTCAACTCCATCAAGTGGATCCATTTACACTATAAAAATTTTGCTAAGTTGTGACACAAATAACGACATAAATAAAATTCAGTCTTGAATGACCAATTAGTAGCTAGTTTTCAATAGACGGTTACTTTATTTAAGTCAAATAAATTAAGTATTTTAGCATATTTGACAACTCGCTTAAGTCTTCCAATTTGCAGTTAATATGTCAAAGAGAGTAATTCTGAAGCTCAAGATACCAAAAACGGTAATAAAGGAGAAAATCCTATAAAACCTCATTAAATCCCTGTTACATGTTGGACCAAATTAGTCTTTATTTGTTGTCCGAGAGATTTTGAACAAACAAAAGCTACAGTAATTTATTGTTTGCGGTGAAAACTTTGCACCTCATCAAACTGGTTTATTTTAGCACAGATGACTCCTTCCGGTATTGTTCATTAACCCTCGGCGCAAAAACAGGGGAGTTATTATCTTGACCTATGTGTCTGTGTGTCTCTCATGCCGCCTCTACACATAGGCCAGCGCATTCGCCAACGCGCTGGCGGTGCGCTTGCCAACGTGCTTGTCAGTTAATCCACAAATTGGAAGGTCGTTCAGTATGCTTTGGTTCGGGCCAATGTGCGGACGGATTCAAAAAATGGATGTTGAGTTCGTAACAGCTGCAGCTGTATATTTATTCACAGCTTATAATTACTACGTAAATGTGTACAAGAAAATTCTCGAAATAAAAATAAAAAAGTAGTTTAGGCGGGAAAACGTAACAAACAAACAAATACACTTACTTTCATATTTATAATATTAAAATAATAATAAAGTACGATGCTCTTACTTTGAAGTAAAATATCGTAAGGAAAACGGAATATCCAAGAACCTTATTTATTTAGCATTTTTAATACTTACAACATTTTTATTTTTATGGTACTTATTTTTTGGATTCCATAGCCAATTTTCACTCTGATAGAGCTCAATAAATTTGAAAGTTTCCTCATTACTCATATTATACGCCATTTTGTTAGGTTAGGTGTTAATACGCCGCAAGAAGAAAATATGCACTCTTGATCGCTGCTCCGGGCAAACTGATCGCGCGGCCAATGTGTGGATGGTGCGCCAAGCTTGCGACAAGTGTTCTTTGATGATACCGACACCGCGCGGCAAGCTCGCAAGCGCGCCGGCCAACGTTCCAATGCCTACCGCCAATGCGCCAACGCCCGTTCTACACATTGGACCAGTGGCTGGGCCAGCGCACTTGCCAACGTGTTGGCCTATGTGTAGAGGCAGCATCAGTGACACGTACCATAGCTCCTAGAT
The DNA here is from genome assembly GCA_905404135.1 of Hesperia comma. Taxonomy (NCBI): domain Eukaryota; kingdom Metazoa; phylum Arthropoda; class Insecta; order Lepidoptera; family Hesperiidae; genus Hesperia; species Hesperia comma. Next base: position 8,185,878 of record FR990028.1, on the reverse strand, counting down.
GAATGAACCGATATGAGTGCATTTTTTGTAAATCGAAAGTCAGCAAGTATTATACTACTTGGTATTTGGCTTTGTGGTAGAAATCAGTCCAGCTATTTCAAGAGTATCAGCTCTTTTCCAATATGATGTAAAGCATTTTTTGGCATAAAATTGAATTATTGGCGTAAAATTTAATTAATAGCTTTATGTTATGAACAGGTTATGAAGCTCTTTTCTGACGTTGATTGTCCGTGCCTCTATTATGAGTTGTTGTAGTAAACGTCAAACTGTTACTATTGCAGTTAACGTTTAGAATTTGTATGAGAATCCGTACAGCGCCTCTAGCGGTTACGATACTGAACTACAATTCTCATACAAATTCTAAACGTCAACTGCAATAGTAACGTCCTTTACGTTTACTACAACAACTCATAATAGAGGCACAGATCATTACAGGTTTTCTGTGTCGGGAGTTTTTTACATTGTTAGGTTAATTCATTTCGCCAAATAAAGCTGATGAACAAGAAATTTATCTATTTAATGATATCCAATAAGTAAATTGTAAAATTAAAAGTTATAAGATATTCATGTTATGAAATGAACAATTTGAATGAAACTGAAAGACAAGACCAGCCATTAGTTTGCCATTGCAGGGTTGGTTAATTAATGAGGGTGCCATTTAAGAGTAACATTCAGTAACGGTTTAATGACCTACGATGGCCTTTGGTTTCGCCCTGGCCATGATTTATATTACTGGGTCGAAATATCCGTAAAAATTCAAAATCATGAGTACCCGTTTACATTATATATTGCGTGTTATATTATTATCGAATCTCCGACAATGTTACTAAAACGACGATTAGGTACATGATTTACACCATTATGAAGATAAATATGTGGATACGTACCAAGACTTAATAGTTGAACTAATGTGTACCTGTAAATCATTCGTGTTCGATATTATCAATGGCATCTTACACAAATGCCAACTTCCGTCCCTGTGGTTAAGGTCCATTATAGACTGGAGTGAAAATTTAAAACGCCGTAAGTAAATTCTGCTTACAAGCTGAATTGAACTGTAAGCACGTGTAATAAATTTGTTATTGCGATGAGAGGCAATTCTATATTCTCGGCGACTCAAGTATAGTTCAAAGATTATCAAGTGGAAATACTTTATTTATAGCAGATATCTAAATTTAATTTCTACTCAGAGATCCATGATCCATGCTTAGAATCCCCGTGAGTTCTCAAATGTGTGTTAAACCAGAAGTTCAAAACTTAATTGATTTGTTATAAGACTCACATATTATTATAATATAAGATACAACATCGTAATAACAAGTAACAGACCGTTATATCCGAAGGCGGTTGTAAAATATGACTTTATTACAGTCATAAAGTTGGTTGGCACCCAATAACATACTTAAAATCAATTAAAGATGGAAGAATACTGGTTGTGTAATAAAATACTTAAATATATTGTTTTAGAACACAGTTGTCAGTCGTTTAGCTGTAAACACGTGGCGCAAACCATACAAATAGAATTTGCAATCGAATAATAATTGTTTACTGTTAAATGCTATTCTTGTGATACAATTTACCAAGATATTGTTACCTTGAATAACAATAATTTACTTAACTTTATCACAATAATATTTATTTTACAAAAAAACTGACTCCAACATCGACAAGCAGAGATAACTCAAAAAGTACTCGCCAAATGGCGCTCAGTTTAACCCATCTAGGTGTAAAGTTCTCGTAGCTACAAATTAATCAAGTCCAAACACAAGATGAGTGCTGTAAATCGTCGAGGAGTTCCCTTGAATGTCTTTCGGCTTCATCAGATCTACTCCATACCTTCATGAAATTTTAGTGATTCAATATATTTAGTGAAAACCTAAACATAACTCTGGGATGCCATCATAGGCACGTAAACGACGAAAATGTCGCTGAACAAACATAAAAAAGCATACGGATTGAATTGAGAAACGTCTTTGTTTTTGAAGTCGTTTAATAAGTATTCAACTGGGCTTATAATCTTAAGTTGAAACATATCAGATTTTCATTTTTCGTTTCACTGACTTCATTCCAATTTACAAAAGGAATTTTAGGATCGAGTAAAACCTTTCGTAAAGAGTTCAATCCCTCTTGATTTCAAAGTAATAGATCGAATCGTTTACGATAATTTTAAGCTTAGCAGCCTGGAATGAATGATGTAGCTCGTTAATTTATTGCAAGGATTTAACTTTTTTTTTCTTTACAACTTACTCATATTAACCTTATAAATAATATAGTAGATACTACTAGAAACGACTATGACCCATTTTTATGAGAAACGGATTTTATTCTAAGTAAATATAAATATTAATACAACAACAGAATTTTATCCATCCATCTTTTTGATAACATCTTTCATTTATTTTTATACAAAAGGATGGATTTCATAAGCGATAAGGTCGTTTGTTGTACCATGTTATTTACAGAAACTTCGTTTCTGCGATTGTGCACTACTGCTGTTCTTACATTAAATTGTTTGTTTTTGTTGTTGTGTTTCTTTGTTTAAAATAAGATTAAAATATATATAATGACTTCATACGTATTTGTAGAGTTAATTTATACAAGATTTTCCAGAATTTTAGATAAAAGTATTATATAAAGTATGTAGTAAGTAAGATATAAAAGTATTAACGCATCACTGAGAAATATTCATATTATTATATTCGAAACCGTATAGCCGTAAAAGTTTTTCAAAAATGATGAGCTATGAACCACTCACCTTTCAAATTGGAATAAATTGATGTAACTATAGACAGCACCGCTACTAACCATGATTGTCGTCTTTGATTAAGGCACGTATATTAATATAATAATAATAATAATATTGTAATACAACTCTAATATGGTCAAAACTGTTTTTTGGTTAAGAAAGGGTATTTACCGGTATTTTTTTGTTTGATTGTCTGCCCTTCAGTTTCTGAAAAACTTGTAGAAATTAAAAATGAGGACATTAAAAACGCTTTAAAATCTGAAGATTCCTGTACCTAGCAAAATAAAAGTTAAAATATATGTTATTATTAAGCTGCAAAAACAAGCCTAAAATTGCTACATTTCTTGTGGACATAGTGTATATTGTAATTTTATTTTACATATGTAGAACTAGTAAATCCGCCCTCGCTTCGCTTCGGGAAACCAGTTCCTTCAAAAATCTCTATAAATTTTAACAAATTATGTTATTCCGATGTCTAAGCTATATTACTGCAAAGTTTCATGAAAATCCGTTCAGTAGTTTTTGCGTGAAAGAGTAACAAACCCACACACACACTCACTCACTCACATACATCCTTACAAACTTTCGCATTTATAATATTAGTAGGATACCTAATATACGTAATAATGTTTCATCTACATTAAGTGGCTCTCGGAGTCGACAAATATGTAAGATGTCTTAATTCCAGCTTCTACGAGTATTTCAGTCTGTTTTTTTTAGGAAAGGAAGGGTATGAATCCATGGGCCTAAAAAATAAAGTGACATTGATTGAGTGTATTTACTAACCACCCAGAGGTCATATGTCTAATCATGCTGTGCTAACTTTGAGCTAGATTAACGTCGATTATAACTACACATAGAAAGTTTTTTGTGATAAAAATCCGTAGAATAGTCAATAATTTTATTTGGTTAATGCTAAACAGTATGCTGGACTCAGATTCCAATCTTGATCTACTAAATTCCATGCTCTATTTCGTATGGTGATAAAATGATGTATTCAATTACGTGTCAGTGAATCGTACGCTAAGTAAACATTCTGGATTATTAAGTTTGTAAAGTATATTTATCAATGTAATAATGAATACAATTTCGACTCTTACAAACTTACGGATGAGTAATTTTGTTTTGATGTAACTTATAATATTTAATGAACAAAATTTCCGCTCATAAGAACTCACGAAAGAGTATCTCAAACTTTATTAAGCTCTAAGTGCTAACAATATGAAAGTATGTAACAGTATCTTAAAGGTGAGTTTGGTGATTTCTCTCAGTCCGAGAGAAATGTAAAAAAATCTTTTGTAAAAAGTTTATTTGGATAATAATAAATAGTCAAAGAGGTGTCAAGGGTGGTGTAAATAAGATGAATGAAAATGATGACGATGTTTATAATATGTATTTATTATATTATTTGAGAAAACTGGGCATGGGAAATGAATATTCTCGTGAAACCACTGCGTCTTTTCCTGATCTATTGTGGCCATACCATCAAAATCAGATCTGGTCTTCTACAGTCTGGATGAATCGTAGTAGTTATGTTTTTGGGGGGATTTTTTTTGTTCTTTTTAGTAGGGAAGTGAAGGAAGGAGTAGGCAATTCCCTTGTTCTTTAGTAAATTTACAAAACAATTGCTTTACTTTTACTTAATCATACTCATATTTAAACATCATACATTAAGCGCAATATTACCTCAGCCTTTGATATTATAAATTAACAGGAGCCAACATAGAGATTAACTTAAATTTGTTAGACCAGGCGTAATGCTGAGCTCCATAATCCAATCCACCGAAATATTGCTACACAAGGAAGGAACGTTCATCCTCGTTAGGTGGTATTCCTTCTTGCCACAACTAATATTAATACCCTTGTGTTGGAAATATGTCACACGAGCAAAATGTTATTGAACAAGTTAATGAAAAATACCTATGTTATGTCCAAATAGGTTAGTACCTAGGTTAGTCTCGATATAGATAGTCCTTATTTAAGAAAGTTTCATTTTGTGACATGCTACGTACCTACATATGTAGAGGATAATCTCGAGAACGCCAAATCATTTGCGTTTCGCTCTTTTGTACAATACAGAAATGTTTTCTTTGAGTAAAATTGGCTATTTCAAGTATTCAGACTACTTTTCTTCCATGTATGATTGAAAAATTCTTCTCTACGTATATAAATTAAAATCTAGGTACACTTATTTTTCATTTATTTTAAAATACACATAGTAACAAATTTTTAAATAGGGATATGGTAAATTTATAATAAGGTACATATATAGTAGTAAAAATAGTACCTACTGATATCCAAGATTATAATGATCAATTTGTTGGAAAAACTCGTGCATCATGAGAACCTCCACGACAAATTGTAGGTACCTAAAGCTTTTTTTATCGATACAGTGTTGTAACATTATGTTTATTAACTTAACTTCTGCATTCAAAATATATTTTTCTCTATAGTAATACCATGAAAGTTATTAAAAATTATACTTTGTAATCCAATGACACTAATTATATAAAAAATAGGTTACTCTCTACAAAATGCAAATTCTGACATGGCGTAAATATTTTACACTGAAGACACAGTGACGTCAACTGATGAAAGTAAAACAGACGAGACATTACAATTTATCCGTATAGTACTTACCTCAACTATAACGACTTTAACATATCTACACTTTTTTAATAACATCATTTTTGTGATCAATGTTTAATTACTAGTTATAATGTTATAAATTTCTTAGTTTTCTTTCGTAATACAAGCTTCGATCATAATTGTTTGCGCTTTTAATTGGTCTTGATCGGATAATATTTCCCGTTGAGATCCACGCAACAATATAAAACTAATTCTAACGAGTAAAAGAGAACTTCCGCTTGATTAAATGATATCTACGAATTTTTTCGGTAAGAACGTAGATAATTAAGGAACAAAGATTATTATATCGATAATTATTAAGAAAAAGTAATTAAATGTGTGCTTTTTTCGCCGAATATATTTCTTACTCGTGTTACTTACCTTGCCTATCTTAACAAGTAACATTAATTCATTATCAAGTTTAGTAACGTAACTAAATATCATTTGTTACTTAGAGATAGTAATCTTTATATACAAAGGCGAAAAGTCACTAGTAATTAGTAATTAGTAGTAGTAGTTAGTAATCTAAAGTTTGGCAGGGAGGTTTTTATAGTTAGTACTTCATAATAAGATACCGGACGAATAAGATTCCTGACTTTTTATAATCAATTGAATACGAGTACTAAAAACAACAGTAAAATAAGCGATAAAGGATATTTTTATAAATGAGTTAAGAAGAACAAATATAATTTAAATAAAACTTTTACTTTTACTTACCATCATTACCTAACCATCTTTGTAGCCATTTCTTGCACATAGAAAGGATTATCTGTCTTATTGTAATCTATGACATCTTTACTCGGCAATTCCCTGTATATTTGAATATGTATGATATTGAGCTTCCTACATACGGTGTACGAAGGAAACTATCACACGTTTGCTTAGGATTGTGTATGTTCAGTACTATTGACATCTCTGGCTACAACTTTAAAACTTATCGTTCTCGTGTACGATTGTGTGTAATAATTACTCCTATTATTAATAATTTTATTTGAAAAAATAGTGAACAGCCCCACTTCCCTTTGAAAGACTTGTTCCTTACGTGTGCAAGTATTAAATTTTATCCCAATTTTGCGACATTCTTAATTGATGCTCCGCTCCTATTCCCGAACACTAGTCTACGGACCAGAGTAAGTCTAGGGACTCACAATATAAGTCCTAATGATAAGAGGACGGTTAGGTAAAAAAAATAATGACGTTTCTGGAGTTTCTACACTTGCTGCATGAAATAATTGCTTTTTACAAAAAAAAATAACCGACTTCAACCTTGATAAGCAGAGACAACTCAAAAACTACTCGCCAGATGGCGCTCAATTCAACATGGAAGTGTAAAGTTCTCGTCACTTCAAATTAATTAAGCCCAAACACTAGATAACTGCAGTTAATTGATAAGGAGTTCCCTCAACTGTCTTTCGGCTTCATCAGATCGACTCCAGACCTTCATGAAATGGTAGCGCTTTAATGTACTTATGATAACATAATATACAAACACACTAGTCGTCCATACAATTTTCGAAAGTTCTCCTCGATTTCTCTGAGATGCCATCATCAGATCCTGGTGTCCTTATCAGGGGACCCCACTGCGTATGTCTACTTTACAACAAAAAAATAATTATCAAAATCGGCCCATAAACGACGAAAAAATCGCTGAACGTACATAAAAAAAAAGCATATATACGGTCGAATTGAGAACCTCCTTCTTTTTTGAAGTCGGTTAAAAATTGGCGCCAAAAATAATCATTTTCTTTCCTGTAAGTAATATAGCTCAACAAGATATGATTCTAATTACCTTGCAAGTCCAAGAAATATGCGGCATAAATGGAAAATGGTCTAGAAATTCTTGAATGATACATACAAATATACATCTACAAAGTGTTTTTTTTTTTGCGGAAACCTGGAAAGGGGCATTCTATTACAAAACGCTAGCAAAACACTACACTTGGGTTGCCAAGAATTGCGAATTGCCACTTCCCAATGAAAACAACAGCTCAATTTATCTTCTAAGCAAAATTTACTTAAAGCATATCAAATTTTCACCGTCAATAATTTACAATGAACCTTAATGACCGGGACAGAAATCAGGCATTGATGTGGATTTCCGTTGAAACAAATTCCGTGTTGTGGTTGTAATCTTGTGTGGAATAAAGTTGTCACAGATTTGTATAGGCACAGTCGTCTGTTTACTTTACCAGAATCTATTTACTTTAAATAACGTATAAAGTACGAACTTCAAACCCGCGTTCATCCCCATACGTATTTCCCCAAAACATTGCACTAAGCCTTGAAGCAGACAGGTACCATATGCACTACTAGTTTATAGCCACTTTGGCTTCGCTTTGGGAAATCTATTCTTTCTTATTAATATTTTAACACGAATGTTTAAATTGCCAAATCTTTTTTAATTTGTGAGCTGCTTTTAATGAAATAAAAACAAATATTATTATCAAACCACAATGAAAAATGTATACTAAAAACAATTTAACTTTTTTAACGCGTGGACTTTGTCTATTTCAGTCCTGTTTTCCGATTAAAACGGTGATATCGTTGAATTTGAAAATAAATTGCTAAACCCTACCAGAGCAATATATGTACATATAATTATGTATTTCGTGTTACTGTTGCATTTAAACTGACTTAGAAATAAAGAATAAACAACTTTGATTTAAAATTATATTGTGGAGCCGTTTACACTTTTTAGAGGTGACCATCTCAGTGCTCAGGGGTAGCAACGCATCTGTGACCGAAATAGAACGAGACTCATACTAACAATAGCTAACTGGACTATTACTAACATTAACTAAAAAGACTAATTATCACTAACAGTAAACGTAATCCTGCGCCCTGGCTTACATCAGATATTAAGGCCGTCATGGCTAAACGTGACAAAACAAAGCGATGGTACAAACGTTTTCCTACTGAATTAAACCTAGGTCGCTTCAAATCACTACGAAACCGCTGTAGTCGTCTGTGTAGAGATGCAAAGAGACGCTACTTCCATAACTCTCTTCATAATCGTAGCCCTGCAGATGTATGGAGGTTCCTCAAGTCAGTTGGGATTGGCAAATCTCCTGTAACACCTTGTATGAGTGCTGATGTAAATGGTCTAAACAAATTTTTCTCTCACCCTTCCTCTACCATTGAGCCGCACATCAAATCTCGTACAATCCAAAGCCTTGCTGATTTGAAGAGCCCTTCGTGTCCTGCTTTCAACTTTACTGTCACGACCGAAGACTGCATTAAGAAAGCTATTTTATCTATTTCCTCAACTGCAGCTAGCCATGACAAACTGTGCTCAAGAATGATTGTACTTATTCTTCCCTCGATCCTTTCTATCTTAACTCATATATTCAACTATTCTTTATCATCCTGCTCTTTCCCAAGTGCTTGGAAACAAGCTCAGGTTATCCCACTTCCTAAAATTGCATCTCCCACCTCGTTTTCTCATTACCGTCCTATTTCTATCCTTCCCTTTTTGTCAAAAGTTCTTGAGCACATTGTCCATGGCCAGCTAGTATCTTTTCTCTCCTCTAACAATTTACTGAGCTCGTTTCAGTCTGGTTTCCGACCCAATCACAGCACGGTGACTGTTTTGTTAAAGGTTACTGACGACATCCGCTGGGTCATCTTTATGCAGACGATTTGCAGATATATCATCATTTTCGCGTGGCAGACATAAATTCGGCTATATCTCGTGTCAATCATGACTTGAGTAGTATAGATATGTGGGCTAAATCATTTGGTCTCAACATTAATGCTAACAAATCTCAAGCTATTATAATTGGTAGCAGGTATTATTATAATTTACTAAATTTGTCACAGGTGCCTTCGATTAGCTTGGGCGGTATAGCCATACCGTACACGGATTCTGTTAAAAATTTAGGTATTATCATCGACTCTAATCTCTCGTGGAATGCGCAGATCAGTGAAGTTAGTCGCAAGGTTCGTCATTCTTTCCACTCACTGAGATGCCTCCAGGGCTTGCTGCCTTTGAAAACTAAAATATCTCTTGCTCAATCTTTATTTCAGCCCATTATAGACTATGCTGACGCCTGCTACTTGGATGCCACAGAGGAGCAATTAAACAAACTTGAGCGCCTGAAAAACCTTTGCATTCGTTTTATCTTCGTTATTCGCAAATATGACCATGTCTCTCAGTTTCGCAAAGATCTCAAGTGGCTCCCAATTCGTTTTCGCAGAAACTCTAGGATTTTATGCCTGCTGTTTAACATACTTCGTTGTCCCACCGCTCCTTCCTACATGCGTGAACGTTTTAGTTACGCTCGTCCCTCAACCGCTCCCTGTAGAACTCACCCTCCCTCCTTAAATTTCCTTCACATAAAAGTTCTGAGAGCGCGACTCTTGAAATATTTCACATGATAGAAGGATATGGATGTCTATAACACCAAAGGTAACACCAATGCGTTGACAGCATTGATTTATTATCGTCAGTGTATGCTACATCTATGGTTGACAACTAAGAAAAAAAGAAAAAGGTATTACTTAGTTACAAAGATAAACTTGAAGTTACCAGAAACTGTTTAGTTCAGGTTACCGTTTTTTTCTAAAAATAACTGGCTTTTTATTTTCGGTATATTTCAAAAAGTACTACCACTAACCTAGGAAAATATCAACATATTAATTAATTCAACAGAATAATAAAATAATTATTAACTTGTTCTTCGAATAAATTTAAAAGAAAAATTTCTGAGTATTGTTTTGTTACTACAATGGCCTGACTTTTTGAAATCATTATCCAAATAATATTTATTGAAATTTTAAATCCGTACATTGGAAGTTAAGTATATGAGTACAGTGTGAACCTAGCTTGCACTTAACTGAGCCAGCAATGTGGTGACACATGTCCAGAATTTAAATTCCACACGTATCACTAAACTATGATGAAGTCAAGTTATATTCCATTAGAACTTTATCTGCCCAGGGATAGGATGTTATTAAAATGACAGAGGTTAAACTTTGTCAGACCATAACATGTGACAATTAGGGCGTGTATTTAATTTAGTTTAGACTTATTCTTTATTATAGTTTGCATACTCTCTAGTTCTGGGACTTAACTTAGGTAAATTATTGCCTAAGTATTTATGTAAAGATTTTCAATACAATAGTGTTGTGCAACGCATTCGAGGCTGCGCACGCGACTAAGTGAGACTGCTGCCGATTATGTCGAAACGTTGCAGAAAAAACTTAATTAAGGAGGATGATGAAGAAAAACCGTGTGGTGAATCTGAGTCAAAATCAGGACATAGGATAATATTTCAAAAACAGGTCAGTCACTAATTAAAAAAATAAGATAGTCGTGAGGCTGACAAAAAAGTGAAGAAAATACTCACAGAATGCACTGGTTGCAAAAAATGTTATTGTTTGGCCTGTTTTAATGAAAATCACCCATAAATTTGAAAAATAAAATAAAAATAAAATCGATATTTATTTTCCCATCACTAAATAATATGAAAAACTGCCATTCTTCAGTGCGGTACGGGGTACATCAGACCCCACATTTTATTTTACCTATAGAATCTAAACTAACTAATCTAACCACGGGCGGCGGCAGATTTAGGTTAATCAATTCATTGTTAATAATAATCGCGACAAAAACCGTACACTTTGTTTTATTTGGCGCCAAAAAAAGGATTTTAGTCTCCTACGGGCGGTGGGGTTTAATACGCCTCGTGCCGCCACAATGTCTGGTTTAGGACAAGGTTTAAAACGCCCCGTAACGCAGTAATGGAAAGTACAGAAAAATTTGTGCCGCTGCCTGGGAACGTGTTAAAGTTAGTTCTGAAATACTAAAATGATCTCTTCGCAATTTTCAAACTATTAAAAAGCATATGTTAAGACCACTTTTAAAATAAAGTACCTCTTCCATATAAATCACCTACATACGCTGCTATATTAAGTCTTGATACAGAGAGCAAAATATTGTTTGCTAATACAATTTAGTGGCAATGTTGTAGGCACCTATGGCAATCATTTTCTTTAGCCTTTGTTGTGCAATTCAGTAGATGATTATAGAAATTTAGTAGAAGATAAAAGAAGTATTAAATTTTATTTTATAATATACGTACTTAGATGTATTATAATAATATCCAGTCATTCACGGCATATAGGTACCAATGGTGTTCTAAAATTCAACCGTTTTCTTTCGCAGAGTTTCTCATTGTAACTGTCAACAACGGAAGTTATTAATGTTCTACGCTTCGAATATTCTGATTATTTCCGTATTTTTCTTTTAAATATAATATGGTAATTATTCACGTGGTAAATTGCGCAAAAAGGGTCTCAAAGTTTTTTAGCGTACCTATTAAAGAACAAAACTGAACGAAAAATTAACAAAACTGAATTAATTTTTTTTATGATTATATTACTTACACCTAATATGAATACAGACTTTTCACGTCCACGATCCTTATAATATACCTAATAACCGAATTTTATATTCTTCAAATGCTTATTCTAGATCTGGATCTAATCGGTTTAACATTTATCTGAAATTGGCATTCTTTTGTCAATATCTTGTTTCATCAATGTGTGTCCCGCAGTTTGTTTCTTTTGTCACCATCTGCGACATATAATAGTGACTACCCAAAAATATTTTTTTTGCCTTTATAGAATTCAGTATTTAACAAGGAACCTTTACCTGATTAGAAGATAGGTTTTCACGTCCGTCCAGTAGTGTAACTGCGGCTTATCTTTAAGAGTATCTTGGGTTGCATGTAATACTAGAATATGAATTAGGTAATCTAAAAATGTTGTGTACAGTATTTTAGGCCTCATTTTTAACCTCCTACACAAAAATAGGGATGTTATAAGTATGACCTATTTGTGTGTGTCTTTGTGTGTATGTGGGTCTGTCTCATGGCAACCGTAGTTCTTAAACGGATTGACCGATTTTCAAAGTACGTGTCATCACTAAAGCCTTCATCACAATAACTTATAATAAATAGGTAGCTTTTCATTTCAACGTAGGGATGTTAATTTTTATATTTATTTGTAATATGCATTGTATTATATTGTTATTGACAAAATAACAAGAGTTTATAGGTACCTATCGCTTGATGGTGAGGAACCCTAAATTCGCGAGTCCAATTCGCCATTGATCGATTTTTATGTTACATGTCATGACAATACATCTTCTAAGCTCGAGTAAGATCGATGGATAACAAACGATTTTAATATAACATTGTATTTTATCACAATCGCCTTCGATATTCTTAGAAGCAAACGAATAAATCTTCAATCCGAATACAAAGTTAGGAATTGGGGTTTATCCTCTCAAACTTGTATTTAATTCTCGCATGTACCTATTCTATGCTCCAGGGTCTGACCAAGAACTCAATGGTGGTATGAAGTAACTTGGTTAGAAGAGTTCTAATCATAACGCATTTTGAAGTGCAACACTCAATGGGCGACAGACGGAACCGTCTGTTCGTTTGTCACAAGGCTTCTTTTTTAATCGAAAATAGGTGAACACCAGGAACTTTCACAAAAAACATTTTTTAAGGTCCTGATCGCAACAAACAAAAAATAAAAAAAGTTGGTCTCCAAGGGGCCCCCATAAAAACCTTGCTTAAATGAGTATTTTCATTTGACCGTGATCCGATTATTAAACACCATAGGCAAAAATGCAATTGGATAGCTTTGCTCTCGTCAGGTTGACACAAATAAAAGTACTATTAAAGTGATACGAATGATATAAACTTAATCGATCCATAAATTATTCCAGTCATAAACATCACATATTACAGCTTGGATTATATTTTACAAGCTTTTATTTAACTCTATCCGTGACTTGGTGTATAATTAAATCGCACAAGTTCAAAATTCATTTGCTGCTGCTCCTTTGAGCTGAATTATTTTGAATACGTAAGTCGGAAGACAAAGCAATTCCGAGCCGCAAGAAACTCGGAAATTTAAATGCGCAACCATATACCTATTATTATACATTTCGATTCATTTGATGTGTTTTGAAAATATTTTAATCTTCAATGTTATCCAAAGTCTGACATTCTAGAATAATAAAATTGGGATGTGGTTACAATAGATTGGATTTATAGTTTTTCTAATTTTCTTGTTTGCTTTAAAATAATTTTTATGTAAGTACATTATAACAACGAATTTTTGTTGAAATTACTGTTGTTTTTCTTTGAAACTAATATCCGTTTTTTAAACAAACTGATGCAACTAACTTTATTTAACGGTATATTGGAATACAATGGGAGTTTACTTAGCGAAATTGGCTTCCTTTTGAGTTCCTCTGCGGCTTCATTAAAACTCCTGCTCCTGATGTTATTACAAAGAAACTTTTTACGATCATATTAAATGTCCGTGGTAATTGATTGAAAAAAAATGGATACCTATCGTGTTTTTCAAGTAATCACGACTCAAGTTCTTTTGTGAGAGTAGCTGCTAGTATTCTGCTTTTGAATAAATAAAATATAATAGGTTTTGCAATAATATATTTATTTTTATGAAAATATGTTTTATTGTAAAAACTTGAGTGAATTTAAAATGTAATTACGTTATTAAATGACACGCCATAGAGAAGCTATAATGAAAAAAAAAAATTAACTGAGCCATATTTATTTACTACTACCATATATATATTTCAAGAATACTGTTCAGGTCAAAAATGATCCTTCCTTTGATCAACTAAGTTAACAAGAAAAAAGGAATGAGAGATTTTATCAGCTAAAATTGAAACTGTTTTATGCATGAGAGCAGTCGCAAAGGGACAAACGTGCCAATTTATGGAAAGCAGTCATTGTCAACCACAGAAATCCGTAACACCTAAGGTACGATCGACGCGTTTAGAGAAAAAAGTGTTCTTCTAAACTGACGGTCTTCTAAAATTACCTCCATTTTTGTATCGCTATGGGGTTATTTCAAAAATTCTTTCATACTAAGTTTTCAAGATTCTAAAGATAGTAGTTTGGGCTGTGCAACTTTGGGTTGATATGCCAGTCTATCAAATATTCCGTCAGTCATTAAGTCAGTTTTCTATTTTATACCTTAAATTTAGTACGTTTTCAAGTAGGTATACAAAGTGACTAGGGTGATAAAATCAGTAGAATAGTTATGAAAAATAACAATTATATCCGTCATAAATGTAATGTAACAAATCAAGAATATAATAAAAACTAGAACTAAACTTAAAAACACAACAAAACTGACAAAACTGACTTGAATGGGGTTATAAGTTTTATTAACTTATTTATTTTGAGGCCCCTTTGCTAGGATTTCCTGTGTAGAAAATGACGTGGTTGATAATAGACATACAAATGATCACAAGAACCCATGATCCGAGAATATAAATGTTTACCTCGACCGGAAATCGAACCGGACACCCTCGCCCCGCCGACAGGGTTACTAGCTAAACTTGAATCATCAAGCCTATGAAATTGCCACTCTCCACTAAAAACAAATTTATTAACTATGCTCACAGTTTAATTTAGCTTGTAAGCAGATTTTCTTAAAGGCATTTTATTATAAATATTGTCGCCGTCAATCTACAGTGGACCTTAACCACAAGGGCGGAAACCTGGTATTTGTGTGGGTTGCCATTTAAACGAATTTCATAATATGGAACGCTAGCGGAGTATAGTTGTAGCTAGGTGAATAAACATTGATTTCGCATCGAACAGCCATAGAAAGTAGTATAGAAAGAAACGAAAACGTAACATAAAAATGTCAGGGTACTTCAGGGAAAAACGTTGAAACAAATCAGAGCGGAAAATTGTTTTTTGCAGTTTCATAGAAAATGAAAGCTACGTAGTTAAGATAACTACGAGTAAATATAGTAGTAGTCAGAAGGAGGGTTATGTTTTTCGAGTGTATGTATGTATGTATGTTTGTATGTATGTCCATTTATTTGTCGGGCCCCACAGCCAAACGGTTGAACGGATTTCGACATATGAGGTATCGTTGAATTCGTCAGAACTGTGTTAGTGTCATAGGCTATATGAATTTTCAAAATAGCGCCCGAAAGAAAAAAGAGGGGATAATCTTGAGGTTTTTTGGTATCTTAGCAATATGGGAATCAAATGAAAGATCGTGAAAAGACCTTTTTAAAAATATACATATTATCATATAACGTTTAGGCACACGTTTTAACACAAATTGTCAAAAACCATCAAAAAAGTAGAATTTTTCGGCGAAAACACTAAAAAGTCTGAAATAAAAATATTATTATAAAAACAAAAAACCCGACTGCTTACAAAAAAAACTCAAAAGAAAAAAAACAAGTGTCACAATATCAACATAAAATACTTCATGGTGCTGCAGGTGACCTATTCCGATCTAATACCAAAAAACTAATACTACTGGTATTAGTTTATTATCCCAGTGAATTTCTATTCCGAACGAATACCAGTCATAAACGAATCCCAAAATGCGGAGACAAACAATACTGTGACCTACGGGTAAAAAAAGATTTATCACAAGTACTTACTACGTTTGTCACCGCATGCAACACCATGAAGTATTTTATGTTGATATTGTGACACTTTTTTTTTCTTTTGAGTTCTTTTGTAAGCAGTCGGGTTTTTTGTTTTTATAATAATAATACACCTTATTGTACACCATAGCAAGGACACAACAGAATAAGGCATTTGTACATAATGTTATACAATAGGCGGTCTTATCGCTAAAAAGCGATTTCTTCCAGACAACCTCAAGGTAGAAATAGAAAATTGGAAATTCAGTATAGGGGCAGGGTGTAGCAAAGTAAAAATAAATTATATTTTTATTCCATAATATTCCAGAGTACTTTTCCCTTATGTGATTATTGCAATGTATATTTAAAATATAAATTTGTATTTTTAAATTTGATTGATATTAGTATTGGGAAAACAGATGAATCTTTTATACCTATACCTATATATCCATGATATTAATTGTATAATGTTAATCGATGTTTAAGTATCTATCATGAACGAAATTTTTTGTGTTCATTTGCATATGTAATCTATCATAAAACCATAAATCAATAAGACGCGTGGAATCACTGCGTACAGTACCTACAATAGTAATAGTAATAGTAGTAATAAATTCAAAAGCGGAGATTATTATAATTCATTTTTACAGTAGGTACTATTTTTTTACTTAGTTACTACTTTTGAGCAAAGGAATTATCACATCTATAGTATTTATTATATACAATGTGTTTTTTTTACACTTGATCAAACGAAGTGTGCGGATACTAGACAAAAAATTACCGACAAAAACATTTCTTTTTATTTTTTTTTATACACTTTCTCGAAAATAAGAGCAATTTAATTTTTTTTTATTAAAAATTTTTCTTTTTGAATTTCTTTGTCTGGGAACGGTGTATTTTCGTCAAAGTAGTCTCTTTTGAAAGCTAAAAAGTGTACCTACCTAAGAAAATAAAGTGAATAACAATATCGAACATAAGCTTCGAGAAAAAAAATAAACTATTTGAAATAATAGAAATAAAACTTGATTTTTATTGATTTTTGACCTCTAACTTTAAAATGAGGTCGTTAACATAGTCGTTTTTGCACATTTTATTAAAGTTCATGATCTAAGGAACAAATTCTCTAAAGTAACTATTGCTCTATCTATTTTCGTTGTTATGATATTCACCGTCAAACTAGGGTCTCTTTGATCTCCATTATCATGGCATTTATTATTTAAGTTTAATCCTTTTATTCATGTGCATATGTATGCCGATTAGACTTAGAAATTATGAAATAAAACAACTATTTGAATGACTTCTATTGTTAATTAATTTTTTTAATTTAATTAATTTATTTGGAGATCAAAGAGATCCTAGTTTGCCGGTGAATATCATAACAACGAAAATAGATAGAGCAATAGTTACTTTAGAGAATTTGTTCCTTAGATCATGAACTTTAATAAAATGTGCAAAAACGACTATGTTAACGACCTCATTTTAAAGTTAGAGGTCAAAAATCAATAAAAATCAAGTTTTATTTCTATTATTTCAAATAGTTTATTTTTTTTCTCGAAGCTTATGTTCGATATTGTTATTCACTTTATTTGCTTAGGTAGGTACACTTTTTAGCTTTCAAAAGAGACTACTTTGACGAAAATACACCGTTCCCAGACAAAGAAATTCAAAAAGAAAGATTTTTAATAAAAAAAAATTAAATTGCTCTTATTTTCGAGAAAGTGTATAAAAAAAAATAAAAAAAAATGTTTTTGTCGGTAATTTTTTGTCTAGTATCCGCACACTTCGTTTGATCAAGTGTAAAAAAAACACATTGTATAGTTTGCTATCTTAATTCCATAAAAAAAAAAAAAAAAATTATATCTCAGGATTCAAGTGGCGTATTAAGATGAAATCTACTAGTTTTTAGACCTACAGAAATACAACTGTGAAAATCACATTAAAGTCATATTATAGATAATTATAATTATAGTAGTCTTCTTGTCTAGATATCTGCTTGTCGAGGTTGAATTCGTTTTTTTTTGTAAAAAGCAATTATTATCTTCATTGACGGGTAACAGTCATACATCACTGAACATGGTTAGATGATAATAGCAGAAGCCTACTTGGCACATTCTTAATTTGTATTGGGGGTTTATTAGAATATTTTTATAACGGTAATGGATCTGTGCCCGGGGGATATCAGATGCAAATTAATGTGGAAGGTACTTGAAAAAACCTTTTGACGGACTAACCAGTAATGAGGATGAAACCCGGGTAATTGCCCTTTTAGAAAAGCGCTATTAGTCTACTTTTTTAAGTATTACTGGAATATATATTGACATTGATCTTTACACTTACCAACCCACTTCTTTATACGATTACGTTGTTTAATTTTTGAGAACATAATTTTTTGACTCTGGAAAAATATAGGTATATGTAGTGCCCATTAAATTTTTGGATACCTATTATGTCAATAATTCTTCTTTCGATTAACTTTTTGTTTGAATAGTCTGTATTAATACTAATGCAAACGTTTGGCCACTAAAATATAACATCGTAAAAGATGTTGAACATACTTTTTTGTAAGAAGTAATTACCTATCATTTTCTCGTATTGATATTATGTAAAACCGAACAATTAAATCCACCAACTAGTATAAAAACATATTCAACAGAATTTCCCACAAATAGACAAGTAATTTCAACGCTCGTTGAACTATAACAGCCGCAGAAGATTTTTGCCTACGTAAACACAATGCGTGTCGTTCTCTGGGGCGAGTGGTTCTAAAACTAAACTACTAAACTAAAACAAACTAAAACAAACGTTGATAACATTAACATTTCTACTATGGTATAACCTAGTATAGAAACCTGGTGTGTCCCTCCATTAGGCTTTTACCTCAATATTTGGTCAACGTTTTTACTGCAACTAAGGATTTTTCTAATTTGAAAAGAAAAAAGTAAATTAGCCTTATTTTAATTAAATGAGGTATGATTGTAGGTATGGAACAAGTAATAAATTTCAAAACAATGTTCAAAAAATATTCTCATTATTAATTTTATTTATAAGAACAATGCAATGGCGGGAAATTAAATATGTATGTAAATGTCACTGCACTCGTTAGTATCAAAACACACTCAATATACGAGTAAAACGACTCACGTACTCTATAAATCACGCATTAAATGTGATACAGTAACTGAAGGACATTTTTGTCGAGTGTAGGATTTACTCTAATTGAAATAAATCTTATTTCATCTTGCGTCGAGAGGAGAGTAGCCTTATTTATATTAATAAAATAGAATTTAGTAATAAATACGGTAGGTATATAGCATCGTTATATTGCAAAGATTCAAAATTTTTGGTCAGTGTATAATAGAATAAGTTGTATAATAAATTAGAATTACCTTATCATGCTTTTCGGTGAAGAAATCTGTCTATCGAAAAGAAAATAAAAAATAAAAGCAATAAAATATAAAATGTGAGCCGTCATGGGACGCCTGGCAGATGTGAAACATGTATACCTCAGTATAGCGTGGCGACCCGTCGCCACGGGAAGCGTCGCCACGCCAACAATTCGGTTTACAAGTGGTCCTATAGATGTTTCACATCAATAATAAATAATAATAATAATATACTATTTTAATAGCATCCAAAATTTAATAAGTTTAATTTAGTCACTATTAGCATGCTGTAGGTAATTACCTTTAATTAAGAGATAGTATACAAAATTTAATTTGTAAGTATTTAGAGATTTGCTGCTGCATTCTGTGTGGTCCATCTAAATAAAATGAAAATAAAAAAATAGTCTATACTTCTATACCCCCACATGGTAGGGGAAGAATCGTTACCAGCAAAGAGACTTTTATGGGTCGCAATTATAAATTAATGTTGAAATGACTCAATTATATTTTCAGATAAAGATCAAAGAGATTTGAGATTTAACGGGGAATGTTCTGAGGAACTGTTTAACTTAATACCTGCGGTTAACTTCCGCCACCGCACTTCACGGAATAAAGCCAGGTTCCACCAACACCACCTGGATACCTGGCGTTCATCCACAGTTCGGTTTTCACGTCATTTTCTGCCGCGTACTTGTAAACTGTGGAACGAACTTCATCCCTCAGTATTCCCACAATGCTATGACATGGGGTCCTTCAAGAAGCGGGTCTATCGCTTCCTTCGAGGCCGGCAACGCGTTGGTGGCGCCCCTGGTGTTGCCAATGTCCATGGGCGACGGTGATCACTTACCATCAGGTGACCCGTCTGCTCGTTTGCCTGCTTAGGCTATAAAAAAAAAGATTTCACTCGTCTTATTGACTTAATAAATCACAAGCAGTTGTGTGTTGTACTACACAAATTAATACGAAGAAAATTCAAGGATTCGCCAGGTGTTGCCAAAGCCAAGTTTTCAGAGTAATGTTTGTTCCCAATTTCATTTGAAATTACCTAAGCAGAAACGTATTATGTGACTCATAAGAACACAGCAATTAATAAAACAAACAAATAAGACCATTACATTTAGAAAGTACCTACATCATTTTACCAACATTATTTCAATTAATCGTGTGGTTATACAACTGAAAAATTGGTTTCGTGCAGAAAATTTCAGCCTCGCCAAATTTTATCGGTTACCAAATATTAATTTATCCTATTGCCACATTTTTTATTTCGTCGCGATTATTTTATCTTTTTTCGATTACATAACTAGGTAATGTACGTTGAGGGTGTTTTTAATTTTGCTTATAATAAATTTTCTTCATGAATCTAAGCTCTTAAATTAACTTAAGTAAGGGCTCATTCCCACGGCATACGTCTTTGACGATTCGTCAAAAAACACGATACGTCTTGACGTGATCGTGAAAAAAGACGAATACGGATACGTCTTTTAGAAATCACGAATCGTGAATGTTTTATGATTATGACGGATACGTCTTTTAGAAATCACGAATCGTGAATGTTTTATGATTATGACAGATCCGTTGTAGTATTCACGTCCATTGTGTTTCTGAACCAATCTGAACTGAGCTAAATCACGAAATAAATGTGAACTTCAATGCGGATATTTTGACGAATCGTGAAAAAACACGATTCCGTATTCAATGTGAACGTCCATCCGTCAAGACGTATCGTGTTTTTTGCCGAATCGTCAAAGACGTATTCCGTGGGAATGAGCCCTAACTTAACTTAACTATGTCATTTATATCACAAAACGCAAGTAAAATTGAGACGTCAGCTAACCCTATACAGAAACCGTAAGTCGGTCAAGATGTTTTGGGACAAATGGGAACATTTATTTGAACAAATACACCAAGTAACAAAGAAACAACTCTTCATCCCGAGCGAATGTACGAGTACCTACCCTTCCCTTTCTTCTTGGGGAAAATCTGTTGTACATAATTATTGTTATCTATACCCAATTTTCGAACGTCTTTAATTTTTTGTTTGAGGTAAGTTAGACTAACTTTTAAATAATACAAACAAATTAAATCCTCTACTAATCTTATCCTCGGATATTAAAATACTTTTGTCTCTGTAACATAAAACCCTAAAGAACTTCATATTTAACAAAATCTTAACGGTAATTAACTTTTACCGAAACAAAAATATAAAAGTTAAGTGTTAACCAAAAGAGTTTTTTCGCCTCGTGAAAAATATTTTCGTCATACCCGTAGATATCAGCCACGTAGGTCCCGCTCCCGTCTGAATCTCGGGATAAAAAGTAACCTATGTGTTATACATAAAAATATTGTCCAATAGCTGAACCCGCTACTTCGTACGCGCAGGAGTTTATTCCGCGTAACTCCAGATCCCGCGGGATTTCCGGGAAGACAGACTTGTTAGTTTTATATTAATGTTTGTTTAGAAGCTATTTATACCCCATACGCGAAGAAGGTTTTCCCGCGTAAATTCCGATCCCGCGGGATTTCTGGGATAAAAAATATCCTATATGTTAATCTAAGTTGCCCTCTATTTGTGTGCCAAATTTCATGAAAATCGGTTCAGTAGTTTTTGCGTGAAGGAGTAACAAACAAACAAACAAACAAATACACAAACTTTCACATTTATAATATTAGTAGGATTAGTGTTATACGAAGGTCTTTTAGTATTTAAAGTTATTTTGTTTTGTTTGTACCTACAGTGTTTCTTGTAGTTGAATTTCTCTAACTAAATTTTGGCAAAAGTGGAAAACGATGTTTTGGGAACTAGCCGAAATCTTTGTCTAAACAATTTATGAACTTCTTTTAATGTTTTTTACAGATGTTAATATCTTAAGTACATAACGAGCCAACCGTATCATCATTTCTAATACCCGGTGCGGACCGAGCTTTGCTCTATAACATCCTACATGTGCTATTTGTGAAATAATCAACCCTAGTACGCGTTAATAATTTTTTTATTTTTCCCATCGAAAACGATATTTTATAAAAATGAAACCTAGCTAGATCGATTTTTCGCCCCCAAACCCCTCTGCACACAAAATTTCATGAAAATCGTTGGAGCCGTTTCCGAGATTAGCATTATTTAATATACAAGAATTGCTCGTTTAAAGATATTATATACTACCGAGTGATATTAAGTTATACAGGGTGATCGAAATAGATACTTCCTTGGTAAATAATTTAAGGAGACTGATGGCCCATCTGATCCCCACTCTAAAACAATTTAATAATGTGTCCTATAGCTATAGCCGTATTATCGTATTATCAATAACAACACGTCTTCTTAAAAACACCTTTTAAACCATCCATTTCTATTTTACTTAATTTACTTATTAAATCAAAGCAGACATAGTGAATTTGAAAAAAAACCTAATTGAGACAAACTATCATAGCTGTCAACTATCTGCTACTGTGAGGCGACAGATAACGCAACATTTGCTAGCGCAAGTAAGTAAACCACAGAGTAATGAATTCAACCTCACTTTTGACCATAGACTCACCAACCACTTTTTATTATACTTAACTGTATGCCATTATATTGTTTTGTACGCTGTATAATTATTCCTCGATTGGCAACATATAAATTTATCGTTGATTTTATTTCTAATTTTAAAATAATAAATAAGTAGGTAATTGTTATTGATTTTCTGCCTACGAAGCATTATGCAACCGGAATCAGAATTAGACGGTTCTCTTACTTTCCTTTGCTCTTATCCTCCTGTCCTGCTAACCTGTGAACGTTGTTTATTGTCCTCTTCCTTCTCATTATTAATTTATTATTATTTCTTAATTAAATATATATATTATTAGATGTGTATTTACCCTGAATCTAGCTCCATCTTCTCTCTATCTGTTGGCTGATAAAGCTTAATGTCAAGTATCTACAGTTAAAAACTTTTTATTTTTATTTTTTATTGTTATTAATTTTTATAGTTCATCATATATTTTGTGATGGAATCTGATGAAAACGACTTGCATTACACCTCCTTTTCCTCTGAATCAAATGTACCGAGTAGTACCGATAGCTTTGAAAGTATTCCTCCATTGAATATTACCTTAGATTCTTACTTCTCAGATGCCCTGAAAAATTTCAATGTGATCCATATAAATGCCCAAAGCATTCCTGCTCATTATCCCGATTTATTGTCGTCTTTTGATAGTAGCCACATTCACGCCATCCTAATTTCGGAATTATGGCTTAAACCATGCCTTCCATCAACCGCTTATGCCCTCCCTGGCTTTCACTTGATCCGAAACGACCGCACTGTTCGGGGCGGTGGAGGAGTTGCCATTTATCTTCGTTCCCATATTCCATTTACGGTTTTAAAAACGTCGAAGCAGGCCTTACACGGGAACGGAGCAGAATACTTATTTATCGAGGTTCAGCTGTCCCACTCAAAGTTACTCCTCGGTGTCTTCTACAGCCCTTCTTCCAACGTCGACTATTTCCAGTGTCTTGACGTACTGTTAGAAGACTCCTGTGGACTTTTTGATCACACGATAATTATGGGCGACTTTAACACATGCTTACTAAAACAAAATGCCAGGTCCCTTAAGTTAAAGTCAGTTATTGATGCTGCTAACCTAAACATATTGCCTCTAAGTGCAACGCATTTTTTCCCCAATTGCGAACCGTCTTTACTGGATTTAATTTTAATATCTTCACTGGAGCATGTTGCTAAGCATGGCCAGTGTGCTGCTGAGGCGTTTTCGTATCACGACCTCATATATCTATCCTACAAAATCCGACCTCCTAAGGCTAAGTCAAAAATTCAACTTCAGCGAAATTTTAGCGGGATGAATATTGAATTACTTCGCAGCGATGCTGCCAACATAGATTGGAGCGTTATTAAGAATGCTGGCACGGTGGACGAACAGGTGGCTATTTTGAACTCACTCCTCATTGAACTGTACGATAAACACGCCCCTCTTCGACCAGTACGTATCAGACATCTTCCCGCACCATGGCTCTCCGATGATATCAGAACTTTGATCAACAAGAAGAATACTGCCATGGCTAAGTACAAGCGGGATGCTAGTGATGATAACCTGGTAAAATATAAAAATGCAAGAAATCGGTGTAATACGATATGTAGGGATGTACAGCGGCGCCACATCCATAAGTCAGTTCAGAATGAAGACCCCAGCAGGGTATGGAAGTTTCTAAAAAAAATGGGTGTTGGGAAATCTCAGCAAAACACACTCCCACATAATCTAGATTTAAATAATCTTAACCAGCACTTCACTGCGTCGTCATTTGTCGACAGCAAAACCAAAATACAAACTCTGAATGATCTTTCTAATCTTCCCAAACCTAAAAATCCACCTTTTTCATTAAATCAATTCGCAGCTCGTGATGTTGAGAGGTCAGTTCTCTCTATCTCTTCTGACGCAGTTGGTAGTGATGGCATTGGCAGAAAAATGATTATACCGCTCCTTGATATCCTTCTTCCTAGTTTGACTATCATTTTTAACCAATCCATAACTGAAAATTGCTTTCCCTGCACTTGGAAAAATGCACACATTATACCTATTCCTAAAAAACCTAATCCTTCTGGCTTCTCTGATTATAGACCAATCTCAATACTCCCTTTTCTTTCCAAAGTTCTCGAACGGCTTGTCCACTTACAGCTCAGCACTTACCTCTCTAACTCCACGCTCCTTAACCCAATGCAATCAGGATTCCGACCAGGTCATAGCACTGCTACTGCCTTATTGCACGTCACTGATGACATACGCTGGGGGATGGACAACCAGAAAGTCACTGTGCTGACGTTGCTAGATTTTAGCAACGCATTTAACACTGTTGACTTCGACATTTTGCTTGGAGTCTTACCTTCCCTCAACATATCTCCGGCTGCGGTTGATTGGTTTCGTAGTTACCTGCGTGAACGTCGTCAACGCATCCAGATCGAGGATAAATATTCCAATTGGTCTGACTCCCTTGCCGGCGTTCCGCAGGGTGGCGTGCTGTCACCTCTTCTTTTTTCAATCTTCATTAATTTAATAACGTCTGGCATCTCTTCTCTCTACCATCTGTACGCCGATGATTTACAAATTTATACACAAGCACCACTAAGTAATTTGGAACATGCAATTCACACCATTAACTGTGATCTATCGCACATTGCTAAATACTGCAAGACTTATGGCTTAAAATTAAACGCCGCTAAATCCCAGGCTATTATCATTGGGAGCTCCCGGCTTATCGCGAAAATCGATTGGTCTCAGCTGCCAGCGGTGAAACTGAACGACCAAACGATTCCATATAGTGACAAAGTCCGTAATCTAGGCATACTCATGGATCAGAGCCTTTCCTGGGCGCCACAAGTAGCTGAGGTGAGCAAAAAGCTCTTCGCTGCAGTGGGTTCTCTTCGTAGATTGAAGAACGTGCTGCCCATCCCGACTAAAGTTTTGCTAGCTAACTCCTTGCTTCTACCAATTATTGACTATGCCGATGTGTGCTACCTTGACATAACTGAAGACCAGCTAAATAAACTTGAGCGCCTTCAAAATCTATGTATAAGATTCATATTTGGCCTGCGTAAATATGATCATGTATCTGAATTTCGTAGTAAACTCAAGTGGCTTCCTATTCGCCTTCGCAGGAATGCTCACATTCTGTCTCTTCTCTATTGTGTACTATTCAATCCAAATTATCCTCCTTACCTCAAGAACCGATTCCAATTTCTCCATCACACCCACGACAGAACCCTCCGCTCCTCAAAAATCTTCTCCTTAGTACTCCTTCTCATTCCTCAACCTTCTTTCAAAAATCCTTTACTGTAACCGCCGTTCGCCTCTGGAATGCTCTTCCTACACATATCCGTAATGCAAGGACGTTGAGTTCATTTAAAAACCTTGTCAAAGCCCACTATCTACAGAGTTAATCAGGTTCCCCTTTTTATCTTTTTATTTTTTTATTTCATTTAGTTTGTTCTGATCTTCTATTAATTTTGTTATACAAAAATGTAGTTTATTATTATTATTTCCTTTTAACTTATTTATTTATTTTTATCTTAATCTCTCCTTTCTTTCTCGTGCACCTTACCTCGCTTTACCCTACTCTGTTCTATACTCCTCACTCTTGGTTGTCTGGAAGAGATCGCTATGTAGCGATAAGACCGCCTTTTGTACTTTCCCGTGTTTTATGTTGTTGTTAATGTCCATTTTCTTGGTGTACAATAAAGAGTTTTTGTATTGTATTGTATTGTATTAGTTTCTGAGGGAACTTTAAGTCGAGCTCCAAGGGATAGAGCGACTTATAATAATACTAGCGGACCGCCCGCGGCTTCACCCGCGTGGATCCCGTTCTCGTGGGAATATATGCATGTATTATACATAAAAACCTTCCTCTTGAATCACTCTACCTATTACAAAAAACCGCATCAAAATCCGTTGCGTAATTTTAAAGATTTAAGCATACAGACAAACAGACAAACAGACAAACAAACAAACAGACGGACAAAAATAGCGACTTTGTTTTATACTATGTAGTGAAATACTAAAGCGTGTAATGAAATTACGTCTACTCGTACACACGAGAGTATTATAGGTAGTATAATTATACTCAATGTGATATGATTTTCTCACAAAATAATAAAATGAAAATGAGAAAGTGCTTGCCTAGGATTAAACAAATTATCATTATTTTTTAACTTTCTCCAAGAGTATGACTGTTTTAAGCATCAGTTTATTTGTTTATTTATCTTATATTTTTCATACACTTTCTAAACAATTAATTATGGCTTCGGCAGCCAGTGTATTATACCTACCTACCTACTAAAAATTAAAGAGGTATGAAGTCTAAGAATACTGATCTAATAATATAAATGTATTTGAGTGTTTGTTTATTCGCATAATGACTAGAATGATCAGTTTTTTCTGAATACGCATTTTACGATATCCATTTTCAGATTGCAGTTTTGCGAGTTATTCAAGTGCATTAAATTGATAATATAATTTATTCTCGAGATCCTTTTGCCACGAACAACCTAACTGTGGAAAAGGCCTTCCCGAAAGGTATTCCCAGAGCGTTATGACTTGAGGTTTTTAAAAAAGGTTTATACCTTTTTTAGAGTTCTCCTTCAGCGTAGGTATTTGTTTGTGTCCATAAGAGACGATAACCTCATAAAATCGGGTACATTTATCTGATTTTTCGCTAGCCCTTCAGACTAAAAAATTAAATACTACTAACGAGTCTATTAACGAATAATTATATCATAAAATGAATATTTACATGGGTTGATTCTAGCTTTCAGATCACTTATAAGATAGGACAACTTTCTACGAAATTGTTCTATGACAACGAATTTTACAGAAATATTTAACGTTGAGAAGGTTTAATTTTCCCACCTGCGAGAATAATCTTACTCATAAAACAACTTGCTTTTTACAACTTTGTTTTTAGTTTCGTAAAGTATAAAATGACAATGGCAATATACCTATTTAATAAATAATGATCAGTCTGCGAAAGTTTGCTTAAATCAGTCATATCATTACTTTTTTGTGAAAGGAGATGTTTCAAAATGTATGGAGCCGCGGCCACGTCTTTGTACACTCAAAAACGGAGAAACACAATAAAAACAGTTTTCAATCATCCAATTCCTTTAAATTGCTTTAGTTTGGTGGTAGGTATAACACAAAAATGTACACTTAAAATTGCAACACAAAAACTAAAATCCGTCATGGCGGTATATAAGCTGTCATCACATGTCACGTTGCTTGATTTGATTGAAGTTTGACATAAATGTACAGTGCGCCCAACTTAACTCTGAAATGGCAAAAATTGGAACTAATGAAAAGTCATTCATAAGTACGTTGTGGTCATTCATCTGTCAGTTACTAGTGTGCAATGATTGGTCAAATGAATGTCAAATGCGTCCGACAGCGCCTCTTTCGTTTCAATCTTAAGTTGGGTTTACTATACCTACATTTCTGTCATGTTAAAGTGAATGACAAATTGGCAAGACGCCATGTTGAAGCTTGATAAAAATAAATGATAAATACAATTTTTGTACCAGAAAAGTATGCATTTAAGCAATTTATCTTTATTTTTCTCGAATTTCATGGATTTTTCTCGATTTTTCGAGGTACTGTACATAGTGGGCCGGATTTGAAACATTTCCTTTGAAAATTTCACTTGAGATATATTTTGAGACGTTCTTAATCAGTCCATTTGTCTTAACTGAGATTCTAATCTAGAACCCCCTAGTAGTAGACCGAATTCTTAACTACGAGACTATCAGTGCAAACACCGCTTGTAAACAAAATAGGTGTTAATAATATTATAAACTAGTACACATTTCAAGAAATAATCATACGACGCGCGACGCTCACACAGTAATTTTAAGGTGGATTAAAAGATAACAATACCCATTAAAAGTAACTACTTTGTGCTTCATTTAATACGAATTCAATCAATACAAATTCCTCGTACCTCAATAAATTTTGAACACAAAATTTTAAGGTTCAATTAATGCCTTCATTCTAAAAGGCATGCAAGATGGTCAAGGTGATGTTGCATTTGCAAACATATTTATGTTTCCCGGATATTCAGCTTTAAGACTTCTGTGTTGCACAGCTTTCAAAAGCTTCGGGGAATATTTCCTAGTGTATTACTCCATTCCGAGTTAACTCAATTAACAATGTCCGTCCTATGAAGTAGGTATATACTATCATCTTTTGGCAATGTTTATTTATTTGTGAAGGCTCTCCAATAATAAATATCATGTCACTTACAGGAGTGCGTATCATTCAGCAGTTATAAATTAAACTACATATATGCTATCATTGATTATGACGATAATATGATATGATTACATGCATTTTACAACAAAATTATTAGGTATGATACGATATATTATAATTTCGAAGTAACATTTTTTATAGTTACCTACTTCAATATAATAAAATATCTTATTTTCATACCTATATAAAAACCATTTCATCATCGGTTCGCCATAACCCATGTTTTAGTTTTCCCAATAATATCGTAAGAAAATTGTTTACTATTTAAATGTAGGTATACGTAGTAAAAACCTTATGAAAATGGCAGAAATAATTGTTTTTAAGAGCAATTGTGTTCCGGATAGGAAGGTTTGTGGAGCCGGTTTCACTTTTTTAGAGGCGACCATCTCAGACCTCAGGGGTAGCAACGCATCTGTGACCGAATTGGAACAAGACTCATACTAACAATAACTAATTGGACTATTACTAACATTAACTAACAGGACTAATATTATCACTAACATACCCTGTCCTCGCACTTATTAACAAACTAACCAACTAATATTCTAACACCATCTACTAACTGGACTAACCATCCTAGTCCCTTTGAGTCTAGTTCTAGGTCGGTCACAGTTGTTATGGGCGGCAGGGGAAGGGTGGTACTGCATGCTCGTTTGCCATCTTAATTCCATAAAAAAAAAAAAAAAAAAAAATGACATTACGCGCACACTCTCAATATAGTACGGGAGGCCATGATGCTGAATGTGGATTTACTCGAGCGTCATAGAGACCTATTGGGTTGCAAAGCTTAGATGATAAGAAGAAAAAAAATTTTATATAATGTATACCTTTTCATCGGTGGGGGAAGCGGCTATAGATCTTTAAATATGTAAAAAAAACTGCCGCATGGACATACTCGAGCGCGTCAGATTTTCTAAGGGGGTGTTAAGTGCACCAAAAAAAGCTCTAATTCAATAATCTGACGATTTGGATGTGACCCAAACTCGCAGCCATTATACTAATGTGCAAAAAAAAATCGCCATTTTGAAATACTCAAGCGCGTCAGATTAAGATATATATGGTTTATCTTTATGTCTTAGACTTGCTGTCTCTTAATCTGACGATTATCTAGAGGGATTTTCCTAATCTGCCAAAAAAAATTAAATCATTGAACTTCATTAATAGAAAAGCTCAGGAAATAGCATGCAAATAAAAAAGTGTATGTTTTTAAGTAGAATACTTGTATTTACATAATATAAGGGCCGTAATATCAATCATAGTTTAAACTATGCTTCAGAGTTTAGTCACGAATTATTTCTTAAGATCAACGGTAGATAATCGATCAAGTCCACTTTAAATTATTTAAACTCTCCCGAAGGTTGGTTAAAAACCTCCTTGTGAGATTAACCTTTCGTTTAATTTGACGTTTCTTCAAGATAGTTTTTGAGTTATTCATAATAATGTGTATTGAATTTATGGTAGTTGCCTCATAACTTTTGACTGGGTGTTCCGATTTTTATAATTCTTTTTTTATTCGGAAGCTGGTGCTTGTCTTGTGATATTGTATGTATAAATTTGAGCGCCCTCTAATGGGCAGTTTTTGAGTTATTTTTAATAATGTGTGTTTATGGTCGCTACCTCATAACTTTTTACTGAGAATTTAAATTTTCATCCTTCCATCCTTTTTTTAATCGAAAGCTCGTCGTATGTTTTCGTATAAATTTGAGCGAAATCTGACGGGTACTTTTTGATTTATCTCTACTTATCGATTTTGAACATTAAACTTTAATGACGAATTTTTGTTATTTCGGCTCTTATAAATCGTCAGATTATATATTTTTCGTTATCCTTGAATCATTTCCTTCAAAATAAAAAAAAATTAGCCACGCTCTAAATTGTCAAGATGGCGTTTTTTTAACAACTTTGTAGCTCTCCCCTTTCATTGCGTCATTCTCAAATTGTCAGATTAGTGGAATATACACTTTTTAGCATATAATTAACTCACCCTACCTTAATCTGACGCGCTCGAGAATTCTTGAGGCGCGGCCTTATATATGGGGCTCATATTTGGTGGAGGTACTTAACTGGGTACAAGGTACCCCCTGTACCTTAATCTGCCGCGCTCGAGTAAATCCAAGAATCCACTCTTGGGCTCCCTAGCTAATACCATTACTCAATTCAATAACGTTTGGGACGTTATTATAAGTCTAGAGAGGTAATTTGTGTATACCTTTACAATTCTTAATGAAAATATTCGTCTGGCTGTAATAAACGATGAAATACGAATGGAAAAGCCTCAAACGTTTCCATCGGTAAATACAATTATAAAGTAAGCAAACCTTACATGGTAACTGAAAACCTATTAAAATAATTCTCATTAATTTTTATTTAACTTCGTCCCAGAGATGAAGCCATAGAATATAATAATTATTCAGTCTACCAATAACTTGCTTCTTGATATTCAATAATTTAAATTTGGAGCACTTTCAAAGTACCTGACTTAGCTACAAAAATGAATATCCAAGTACCTACTAAGGACGGATTTCCCTTCACAAGTGAGGAGACCTGAGTGCATACTGCATCACGCTACTCTAATAGAGGGTTAGTGCTAATAGAGCAGTTAGTGGCCAACCCATGTTTCGGAAGCTTCTTTCTCAACCGAAAGCTGCTGACAAGGTTTTAGGCAGTTTTCCTACTGCTAGCGAGAAAAAGACTACTATTTTCTCGCTCAAAAAACGTAACTCCAGAATCAAAAGACATACGGGTATTTATAGTTGATTGCTTGAATCGCTGGCGGTGGGACATTTGTTACGAATACATGCATCTCTTTGAATTTCACGGAATGTATATCTTTTTTACATACTTGAGCGAGAAAACGACTGTCAATTCCTCGCCGGCGCTGTGACATCTGCCTTACGATTGTTATCTATTACAAATGGGATCGACGGTTTCACTGGCCCTCCTAAATATGGAACGAACGAGATGTTTTTGGCCATTAGCGATCACCCATCCAACTACCAACCGCATCCGCTACTATACTCCGTTCGCGTTCGATATAGAATTTTTAATTGCATGCCACACAAATGTTAACTTTCCGCCCCTGTAATTAGGTTACAAGTGAAGTTGAACTGTGAGCATACATAATAAAGTTGTTTTTAAGCGGGGAGTGGCAATTCCATATCCTCGGCGACTCAAGTATATAAGGCACTTCTCACACTACGCTATTTATTAGCTACGCGACTGCAACGCAATCCAAAATTCGCTGTGTCTGACACTTCTCACTGACAGAAGACGCATCGTAGACGCGTCGCTTTCATACATTGACAAGATCCGAGTCGCTTGCAAATAGCGTTGTGTGAGAAGGGCCTAACTCTGTGTAAATCGCTAAGGATCAACACAGGCCGCTTGGCTGTAAACGCTTCAATATAACAGAGTACCTATTCACGTGTAATGGTTCCAAACGGGAAAGAGAATAATGACCAGTATAAGAATCAGGAAGTAAACAACACAAGGTTAATATAATGCTAGTAAATAAAAGCATAAAATACTTTTCTTAGAATAATTTCCTAATTAGTAATTTAATGGACTAAGTAGAACGGAGAAAATTCAGTGTACAAGAAAGACAGCTTTAATTTCTGCTGAAGTAAAACTGCAATGGCGTCGTTCGTACTAGCACTGGCAGTCCCTCCATTTATTATGTTCTTGAAATAGAAACGTTAAATCTTACAATAATTCAATTTTCAAGATATTATGCGCTTTGACTTGTAATAAAACTTCGAGTACCTATAATAGAATCATTCTAGTGTTTTCGTCCACCCGTATGAAGGTAAAAGAAAATAGGTAGGTACTGCATACAATAACCAAACCGTTCGAACCGGCCGAAAGAAACATTTAAGGCATGCCGAAACTGCGGTGGAAGTATTGTACAGTACGCGACAGGTCGAGATGGCAGTCGGGGTATGAAGTGAGACGCGGGGGAATTGACACCCCGCAACCCGCACGTCACCCGCGCGTAGATTAGTAGCACAGTATTAGTAATGCACGAGCCCATATCTACCGCGTTGATTTTAATACCACAATAGCTGAAACTGAATCAATCTGATTAATTTACATTTTACTTATAATAAACCTTATTTTATTAATGCTACTCTTATTTTGTTGCGTTGAAAAAATATCGATATAAACCTTACCTATGTGATTCCACATCACCAAAAAAATGCCATGTCAACCTGTCGCGTACTAGATATTAGTATTTTTATACTCACATACACGCACACACATGCAAGCACACACACATCAAAACACGCGTACCCACACACATGTACCAGTGTAAGTGTGTGCAATGTAAATTGTGTATTACACGTTCCTAAATTTAGGATCCGATATTTAGGATACGATCCTAAATTGTGTCCTAACTAGGATGCTACTATCGCATTTCGCATCCTAAATGCGATTAAAATTTCCTGAATTCAGGACATCCTAAATATCGGACCCTAAATTCATGAAGGTGTAATACCCAATTGTTTCATACCTAACTGCGGTAGCGTCACCATATAAAAATAGTACGTGAAGCAAAATTTTTCACTCCTTTTTACGAAAATTGCGCGGACAAAGGAGTGTGAAATTTGGCATACCTACTTTATGTGTAGGAGAAGTGCAGAACGCTAATATTTTTCAATTGCAATGCTTATAAAATATATTCAATCAATAAATAAAACATTACACACACAAGTCTATTCACACTACCATGTACATGACGTACACATTTGAAACATTTAAATTTAATGTGTCATAGTCTGGTCATAGTAACCAAGTAACAATATAACCAAAGACCGTTTGACAGGTGAATGACGGGCGAATTTAGACCTAAGAGCAGGCAACTAGAAGGTACATTTAAAATCTCACAAAAGTTTGTTCCTCATTATGGTTTCGTTGTCGACGATAATATTATAATCGATATCCTTCGCATGTTGATTTTGCAGGTCGGGCAACCTTAACAATTTTATTGTATTGGAAAACCATTCAGAAACGCAACCTCAGATCTCGGAAACCATAAAAAGAAAAATTCATGTTTTATGTCCATAACTTCTAGCAACCGCCCTCACTTCGCTAAGACTTAATCTTAAAACGTAAGACTTATTAGTAGCTACAATTGAAAATATGTTTCGAAGTGATTTTTCAATTTCTCTTTTTTATTTTTGGACTTATGAAATATAAGAATCTTAATCTTACCCAAAACTTACTAGCATACGTATCTACGTAATTGAGACTTTATAATTTATATTTTTGATGTTTGACAT
Organism: Hesperia comma; assembly: GCA_905404135.1. Lineage (NCBI taxonomy): Eukaryota > Metazoa > Arthropoda > Insecta > Lepidoptera > Hesperiidae > Hesperia > Hesperia comma. The sequence continues at coordinate 8,151,603 of FR990028.1, read as the reverse complement.
CTTATTAGTTTGTGCTATCCAGTTTTTTCTTTGGAAGCGGAACTTTTATATACTCGTAGTGCGCCCAACTTATCTCTGAAATGGCAAATGAAAATGAAATGATTTATTTCGAACTTGGTTTTTACAAACACTTTTCGAATGTCACTCTACGCCATCGCTTCCACAAACCCCTACGATGAGTGGCCTTGGTAGAAGAAGCGGCAAGAAACTCCCAAGGAGTTTCTTTTTTTCTCCACTCACAGTTACAGAGAACACTTATCACTACTTAAGGCTATATTTCAAACTCATGTCCAGGCTGTTTCATCTTGAAAATATTCATCCAGTTTATAATAACCCTTCGTCATAAGAATGTCCTTAACATGAGTTCTTAGCTTAACAGTATGGCATTTCCGTCAATTCTAACGGAATTTTATTATAAACTTTTACGCATCTACCCATGAACGAGCCACCAATTTTACAAAGCCTAAAATTTGGTACAATCAGCTTAGCCTTATTCCTAGTATTAATATTATGGACATCAATTTTCTTTAAAAAACTATCATGGTACTTTTTAACATACATAATATTATCCAAGATATATTGTGATGTAACAGTGAGTATATTAACTTCTTTAAACAGATCTCTCATTGAGTCCCTAGGTCTGAGGCTGTAAATTGCGCGCACTGCCCTTTTCTGTAATATAAAAATAGATTCAATGTCTGCAGCTGTGCCCCACAACAACAAACCGTAAGACATCACACTATGAAAGTAACTAAAATATACTAGTCTTGCTGTTTCCACGTTAGTTAAGAGCTTTAGCAGCAGAACTGAGTCTCCCAGACAAGGCTTCAATATGGGGACTCCATTGCAACCGAGAATCTATCGTAAGGCCAAGAAACTTGGAACTAATGCCGCCATGTTAAAAAGTCATAAGTACGTTGTGGTCATTTATCTGTCAGTTACTAGTGTGCAATTATTGGTCCAAAGCGTCCGACAGCGCCTCTCTTCATTTCAAGGTCAAGTTGGTTTTACTATAAACGCGTCACCTATGTGTTTTTTGGTGCGTCAAAATATTTTGGTTTGGCTGTGGATGGATAATTACATAGAAGTTTCTTGTATGGATAAAAAATTAAAGATTGCTTCAGACATACACTGCAAAAATAATAATTAACGTGTATTTCTATTTTGTACTGTGTTTACGAAGCCATATTTTGTTTCAACTAATTAATAAACCATATAAATATACACATATCCTAACTGGAAGAGCCAATAGATATAAACATCAGATTTATGTTATTAGTTTTAATTGAATTGAAATGAAAATTTGTTTTTTATTTTACAACCAAACAGCCCATAATGCTAAAAAATTAAAGTCATCAACACAATGTCTCAAATTTCAAAATACGATTTTTTGCTGTCATTTCTTTCAGCAGGCCTCATGGCGATGGTTTACGGTTTTCCTTAAAGTATCTCCCGTCACAAGTTTTATCTGCAACGAAGTTACTGCCGTGCCCCAAGATAAATTTGAAAGTAATGGCACATACCTACCTCGCCGCTCTTCCCGCTATAATAACAAAGCCGTACTCCTTTTTTCCGAATATTATGGCATTGGCATAAGTACGTACAGCCGAAAACATTCATACTAATTTATACTCGTATTTGCCATAAATTAACATAAAAAGGACAAAAAAAGGGCTTCGGGATCTTTGTTATACAAACATTAATTTATTTGTAGTGCCTATTTACTTTTGTTATTGTGGTACTTCGCTGAGTAAATAACTACTCAAGCTTACTACACCGTAAATATTCATTTACCCGCATTTATAGACAGTGTGAAATGTAATCAATGCCTTGTAAACATAGCAATTACAGAAACTATGTCATTGTCGCAACCTTTTCCATCACAAAATTGTGGCACCATTCATCTAACGATGCTAAATAAAATTTCTAGCTACCGATTAAATCATCGATCAAAGCATGCTATTATGAGTTTTCTGTCGCTAGTATGTCGACATACAGATTTTACTCGTTATCTTATTTCAAGTTTCATTAACAAAACGTCAAAACGTCTGTATGGAATTTATAAATAACCTGGTATTATGTAGGTACTGCATTAGAGTTTTACTTCGCTGTACCTATAGGTGACAAAAATCCTGTAGGAGACAAAATGAAAAAATATTGTTTCAAAAACTAAATAATAAAATGCTTTTACAAAGCTGAATTATTTATACATGCTGAATTTTGCGAACAAAGAAAAATATTTTGCCACAAAGCTGTTAACGGTTGGGAAAATGAAAGTTACATTATCTTTAGCCAGTCACGAGAGTACAGTGGAAAGTTATGAGGTAACCCAAAAAACACAGTTGAGAAACCGCACCCTTTTTTCAAGTAGGTTAAAAAGTTGGCCTTATTCTTTATGTATATTACATAAAAATGCATCTGAAATAAAAGCATGTAACACAATAAAACAAATAAGTTGTAATTCAATATCATCAATGTCTGTTATATTCATTTGACACGAAATCAAACCATTATATTTTATGGAATTTTGATATTAGATATAAACGACAGCGGTTTCCGCAAGAACAATAGTGATATATTTTCCCATTTCCCGTATTATTACATGTAGTTCCTGTATTGTGCCTATAATAATTTCACTCATAAGCTCAGTACACACCATGCGTGCCTGAAAATCCAATGCGGTTCTTGATCATAGTGACCAATTGGTATAAATGACGTAATTGAATTTGAATTTGAATGCGTTGTCGCTCTTTAGGTATTTTCCTCAGTTTTCGGACCTGAGCGATGACAAATAGTGTCGTTCTGACCGTTCCTTGGTGTTTTAAGCCCAATGACCTTCTACTGACAACCTTTCAAATAAAACGTAAACAATAAAACATTATGAACCGTTGTGTGAGTTTTCTCACGGTACTCAGTCTCTCTATACAATCCCGTCTGTATTAAATGCGTAGCACGTTTTTCATTTCTCAAAATTTGATGCCTAAGTGTGAGATTATTCTATTTCAATAATTTTGTTCACTTTTATATTCATTAATGCGAAAATAATTGATTTGTGTTGAAGGTATTTCCGCGGTTTTCTTCAATTTTTTTTTCAATAATCTTAATCTGAGTAAGGTTTGGCAAAGGGAGATCTCTTATTATATTAAGTAGAGATATCTTAGTTTAAACATCTATAAAGTAATAATTAAAACGTTAAGTTTAGTTTAACACATAAAGCATCATTAACGGTGTGTTAATGTTAAAAAAACCGGCCAAGTGCGAGTTGGACTCGCGCACGAAGGGTTCCGTACCATTATGTATAAAACGCCAAAAAAATCTGGCCTTTTGTATGAGAACCTCACTTAAATATTTACTGAGTTTTTGTAACCATTATTAGCCACAAGCTACGCCATCTCTTGGACCGACTGGTAACTAAAAGCATGGACTACATATTAGCCACAAGCAATGCCATCTCGTGGACCGACTGGTAACTAAAAGCATGGACTACATATTAGCCACAAGCAATGCCATCTCGTGGACCGACTGGTAACTAAAAGCATGGGCTATATATTAGCCACAAGTAACGCCATCTCTTCGACGGTAAGGTAACTAATATCGCTGAGGCGTCGAAAATATTATTTATTAACTTAAATGTTTATTTTATTCTGTTTTTTAGTATTTGTTGTTGTAGCGGCAACAGAAATACATCATCTGTGAAAATTTCAGCTGTGTAACTATTACGGTTCATGAGATACAGCCTGGTGACAGACGGACGGACGGACGGACGGACGGACGGACGGACGGACGGACGGACGGACGGACGGACAGCGAAGTCTCAGTAATAGGGTCCCGTTTTACCCTTTGGGTACGGAACCCTAAAAAATAACAAGTTCTAATGCCTGAAAGGTTTTTGAAGCCTTTTATTCTAAACTAGGTAATTAGCTGCAGCACAATGTGAAATTATGAATGGAAACCCGTGCCAAAGTGAAACAATTATAAGTTCTGAGTTAATTTAAAATCAATGACTTATAAATTTCACCCCATCAACCCCCATCTACGTTACGTATACTAGCTGACCTACATATTTTTTATAACTCAGTTTTTGAACGGTCTATTATGATGAAACATGCACCATTTTTAGGGTTCCGTAGCCAAATGGGAAAAAACGGAACACTTATAGATTCGTCATGTCTGTCTGTCTGTCTGTCCGTCCGTCTGTCTGTCCGCCAGCATGTCACAGCCACTTTTCTCCGAAACTATACCTAACAATTGTATTGTTGTAACATGGTAAGTAGATGTATCATGTGAACCGCATTAAGATTTTCATACAAAAATATAAAAAAAAATTTGGGTGTTCCCCATACTTAGAACTGAAACTTAAAATTTTCTTTTCATTAAACACATACATACATCGATGGGTCCTATGTATATGGGCCAAACTAGCAATTTGGCGATTTTGGCTTTTTTGTGGGTAACGCATCTTATCGATATAATGAATCATGTGAGCTATTAAAAAAAAAGATTTCAGCATAGAAACACGATTTTTTATTACGGTATAACGGCATATGTAACATGAATTTAAACGTATAAGGTCCTAAGCGTAGTTAGAGATTTATACGCGGGGAGTTTCCCGCGCGTTTGTTTATAGTTTGGAACAATCAGCCAATTTGACACTTGTACGTTGAACGGAGCATCGGCCGCACTGTGATGAATAAAGACGAATACGAAATGTAATTGTTGTGTTTTTGGGTTACAATTTAGTTTAATAAGTAAAAATGACATCTAATTATCACGCTAAGATGTCTAGATGTCGGAATTTTGTGAATTTGGCTTTGGGAAATGAAAACAACAATTAAAACGAAGATTTTATATTATATTCTAATTAATGAATTATCAATTACTTCAATCGTTTATTGATTTTATAGATAAAAAATTAAATAATTGCTTTTTACAAAAAAAATAACCGACTTCAACCTTCATAAGCAGAGATAACTCAAAAAATACTCGCCAGATGGCGCCCAAGTCAACATGTATGTGTAAAGTTCTCGTCACTACAAATTAATCAAGCCCAAAGACTAGATAACTGCAGTAAATCGTTGAGGAGTTCCCTCGACTGTCTTTCAGCTTCATCAGATCGACTCCAGACCTTCATGAAATTGTAGCGCTTTCATGTAGTTATGAAAACATTAACAAACACACTAGTCGTCCCTACAATTTTCGAAAGTTGCCCTCGATTTCTCCAAGATGCCATCATCAGATCCTGGTGATCCTTATAAAAGGACCCCACTGCGCATATCTACTTTACAACAAAAAAAGAATTATCAAAATCGGCCCATAAACGACGAAAAAATCGCTGAACAAACATAAAAAAAAAAGCATATATACGGTCGAATTGAGAACCTCCTTCTTTTTTGAAGTCGGTTAAAAAATATATACATTATGCTAATTAGCGTAGGTAATACGCGTATAATGGCCAACATGGTATATCGGCCCTTTTAGGGTGTTTTCAAAAAAAAATAATTTTAACAAAAACTAACGTAGAAGGGCCAATGTGACATTAAAAAAAACCAGATAAATGTATATATAAAATACTACAGTGTAAATGAGGGAAATAGTTTTCTTAGCAAATAAGCAAAGATTCGGGAACTTCGGTTTTATCAATTTAAAGTTATAGTAAATTGAAACTTTGGAAGCCTCTCCTGTAAAGTTTTAATTTTACATTTTGGCCCATATACATAGGACCCATCGACATGTGGGGTATCTATGAATCGAAAACCGCAATTTATCTTTCATTTAATCAACTCGAATATTTTTTTATATTATGTGACTTGCTACTTCGGAACCCTTCAAGGGCAAGTCCGACTCGCACTTGGCCAATTTTTAAAGTTAGACCTTCGGCAATACAGCTGCGAAAACAGTATCAAAGGAGTTGTTTCAAAATGTATGGAGCCCCGGCCACCACTTTGTACACCATACTAAAATATGGAGAATCGCAATTCAAACAGTTTTTAACTATTCAATTACTTCAAATTGCTTTAGTTTTTTGGTACAACACAAAAATATACAATTGAAATTGCAACACAAAAACAAAAATCCATCATGGCGGCGGTAAGTTTGACATGTTTATTTATTGGCTTATTGCTGTCATAATGACATTGTCAAAGGGAAATGAGTTCTACGTTCATCGTTCAAGTATGATTTTTTGAGGTTTTATCGTTTTATGTCTTTTAGATCTAATTGTATATTGTGTATAAAGGTACAAAGTAAGTATAATCTAGTTTAGCAGACGACTATCACATAGATTGTGTTATGTCTTCATAGGACTTACGCTTATCTTATCAAACTAATGTTCTTCTAACACCATCTACTTAGTGTATGATCTACTTCCTATCTGGAGTTAACTGGACTAACCATCATAGTATTTGAGTCTTGTTCCGAGTCAGTCAGTAGTCATGGGCGAAAAAAAGATGCCCTAAATATATTTCAGATTTTTATATAATTACCTACAGAATACAAACATTTAATGATCTAAATAATATCTCAGACAAAACAATGTATATGAGTAGGTAATCTTTCGATTCAACTACATAGATATGTTTTATTTAAGTAAAAAAAAACTTATAAATACAAAAAAAACTGCAGTTTTTGTTTTCTAATTCATTTATTCATAAGGTTATTGTTTTTTCTGCCTTCCTAGGATTTCATTCCACAGGATGTTACACAAACATAGTTGCAGAATATTATGGGTGTACCATTTACCTAACCCTTGGGGCATCACAGTCCTGATGCATGCATGCATGATTGCAGGCATGCAGGCATGATTATATGAGTGATGGCATATATACATATAGATAGAATTAATAATAATCACATATTTTTAATTCATTTTATATGTCTTCTCTAATCAAGATGTCATCCAGAAATGAAGCCGGTGCTGCAATAGTTGCCTGATGCCGAGCCCAACCCAAATACCAAACAATGGTCATTGTATGCGCACAGCAACCTACTGTACGCTGTCCACTGATACAGTTGCAGTAATAACTTAATATTTTTTCATCCCAACTTAGTCCCTGTCTCGCCAACAGTATGTATGTGTAATAGGTTCTTCCAGAGTGATGGCGAGACTTTATTCGACCCCTTATTAATACAGGGTCCTGTTGGGATGAGGTTGCTTGCGATACTACTTCCAAATGTTCAGATACTTCTACCTGAAATGACCCACGTTGCCTTGTATGTTCACCATAGTAACTTTTGGCTTGTTTGATTTGGTATATGCCTAATGCAAATATAATTAGATTTGACAGGGTCATTTCAGGAAAACAATCCAACTCTGGAAGCTGACCATTGATACTGGTAAACTGGGCTCGGAATCGGTTTATCCTATTACTTATAATAAGTGGTGCCAAAGTGTTAGGCATGTCTCTGTGTTCTATTGCACGATTTAAAATCATTTCAGCATCTGACCTATTCACAATTTCTGGATGGAAGGCATTAATAATGCTTGCACAAATCCGAACATCATCCATTAGATGGGTGGCAGCCAAATTAAAATAATCTTGCCGGAATAATTTAAAATCTCTTTTAAACCGGCCATTAACAACTTCTACCACCCATCTGCACAAAGAAACGCACCTTGACTTGTTAGCCTTTATAGTTGGCAACTGAGTCTCTCCTTGTTCTAAGGATTCAGGTTTGTGGACTTTGTATCCCAGGGACTCTAAATGTGGAATAGCATCACGAAAGCCTCGATCCAAAATGAAAACATCATTTTCCCTAAAAAATCTTCTTAAATCACTGTTTTCATTTTGAAACAAGGCTTTCATGATGTTTGAATCGGACTCAGTTGCCGGGTAAGGCCCAAATGTATCAATGATATGTCCATCAGTGGCCACGAGCAAAAATGGTTTTACTAAATTGCGGTATTTGTGCAAACTGTATGTTTTTTTTTGGAATAAATAATTAGAGGATTTTTGTAAATATATATATGTACCATCACAAATAACAATAGGTACTCTCTCCTCTCTGTTGCCGAATAAACCCTCTGGTATTAAAAGATTTCTATTAGTTAATTGTTCTCTTGTGATGTGATTTATACCTAAATGAAGTGGCACAAATGAACTTAATAATGCCTCTCTGGCTGCATTGAGCAAGCGTGTAATTGAGGATTTATTCAAACATAGCAGAGAGGAGATTCTTTCATGGGAGTCTCCAGTTCGAGCTTTTACCAAATAAACTCCCAATGCTGTTTTCGGAGTCTTGCATACTAATACTGGACTTATAACATTGTGAATATTAAAATATTTTTCTTTAGTTAACCCAGTCCAGAATACAAAAACGTTGTCATCAATTGAATTAATATCTTCAAAATTAAAATAATTGTTAATTTGCTGGACACTAAGATTTAGCATTGACTCCATCTCATTTTTGGTAAAAGAATTGGAAAACTCATGTTGTTCTAGAAACTCCCAATTATATAATGATCTATGTTCTATACAAATTCTTGCATTTTCTGTTATAAACACTTTTTGAGAAAACAATACACGTTGTCTAAGGTAGTCTGGTATACATAATCTTTCAGGATTTGTACAAAGAGGTACAAAGCAATGACTGCTTGAGCTAGTTGTGTGGGTGAACTGGTCAAGTTCCATCACAACTGGTTGCACCTGCACATTTCCTTCATGAACCTCCACATTTTCCTGCAGAATTTGCACATTTTCTACTGTTTGTGTCCAGCATGTTGTGCAGAGAAGGGCATTCCCAGATAACTAAAACAAAGATTCTCAATATATAAGTCTGACACAGATGTATCTGAATTAATTGTCTATGTGATAAGATAACAAATACTGTTTAAAATACCCAATACTACTACACTACAATTCCTCCACATTGGCTCCACACCTTCCTATCTGGACCACAATTGTCCTTAAAACAATTATTACATGGTAGGAATGGTACTTATTACCTTGGCGGGTGGTGGTACTACAAAGGGCACACTTTAGGCTCTACCACCTATCGAAAATTTTATTCTTGATAGGTAGCAGAACCCAGAGATCTACCACCTTGAAAAACTGTTATTATGTATATAATTATATGTATACGTTAAAATCATATTTACCTGACGGGGATAAATTCTCGCTGCTATTTCCTCCCTTTCAAACCCACTGGGTAAAGAATGTGTTCGCCTTCTAAATAATGACATGCCACATAAGGCACAAATAACATTGCGGTGATAACGGGTAGAAAGTGGATCTTGATGCTGCTCAACAATATTTGCAGCTCTTTGAACATTTCTACGTGCAGAAACCCAGCACGCATAACAAACAAGTCCATCTGGTGGAATCTGTTAGAACAAGAAAGGAATATTTTTATTATTGTCATTATCCATAATCAATCAACTATTAATTTCATGTATAAACAAATAGTTGAAAAAATTTTTTAAGTACCTCTCTGGGAAATATTTTTGTCATAATTTCATTCCGCTCGGACCCTTCAGGTATTGAGTGTCTTCTTATTCGGTTAAGAGAGCAAAGGCACCATACACATCTATTTGTTGTTGCTGAGGAAGTACTTTGCTCAGGCTGTGCTTCAACTTCTTGTTGCTGTAGAATGTATGTAATTCTTGTAGCCCTCATCCAACATCTGTAGCATACAAGGCTGCCATCTGGTATCTAAAACATTACAGAATTAAGTAATGATAGTAATTATTATTAAATGAAAAAATAATTAATGAATCAGTACATAAGCTTTGGACTCCCACAGTAAAGTCCGTCAAGGAAATGTACAAATGTGGAAATGTAAAGGTATGTACTTACAATACGAGGTGAAATTCTATCAGAAATCAGGTGTCTCACATGGCCCTCTGGGAGGGTATGAGTACGCCTTGAATGTAACGAGTGTTGACACCATACACAAACATTTCTGTTGAGAGTAGGCTGAAGCTCAAACTCTTCTTCAACAGAAGAGGACATCAGCATGGGATTAGTCGGTACATCGGGAGCTGAAGCAGGCAGGATCTCCATAATGTTTGCAAAACAATTTTCACACACATTACCATTTCCATCCACCTAAAAAAAAAATCTGTAATTATTTTATCTTTGACTCTATACAAGAAACTATAATTCTTGATTGGCAATTGAAGTTCTCACCTCATGGCCATAGTTGTTTTCAATTATAGAAACTATATCAGGACCCATATTACGAATTTCGTAATATTGGTTTTCTTCGTTTATTGAAGTAGAGCATATAGCACAAGTCATCATCATGTAACTCATCTAAAACAAATAAAGGTCGTAAGCACAATAATATTAGCTGGCTATCAGTTTACCTACGATTGCGTCCATAAGTGCAGCCCTATCTAGGGTGTTCCAAAAACAAACTAAACTGAAACAAAGCCAAATGTCGAAAGTACTATTTCTTGGGCTGCATAATATCGTAGGATCGGAACGCAATTATAGTACAAATTGATTTTGACAATTGGAAATCTTATTATAATATGTACCTACATATTATAATTATAGTAATTGAATATAGTAATTGAAAAGTAAATTAATTACCTGACGATGATTACGCTGATGTTGAATCGTATCAACAATGTCCAAAACACAAGGCAAAATCGAAGTCCTTACAAGAGTAGCCGGGTCAACAGGTGTGCAGAGTAACAGTCCAAAAACGAAAGCCAGGTCACAAGATAGAAAACAAACGGTACAAAATCCAGAAAACGAAAGCCAGGTTGTTAAAAAATAATCTAGAAATTCAAACGAACGGAATTACGGAACCTCAAACCACGATCAACGAAGAAAGCGATTGAAGTGAGTGACATTTACAATTTACATTACATACATGACAGTAGACGTAGACAATTCATGATCTATGATCAGTAGACGATCTGTGGTTTACTGCCACTGTTTTTAACCACAGAGTAACATAAATCTGCAAGACGCCATGTTGAAATTCGATAAATATAATTTTTGTACCAAAAAAGTATGCATTTATGCCATTTATCTATATTTTTCTCGAGTTCCATGGATTTTTCTCGATTTTTTGAGATACTGTACATTGTGGTGGCCGGATATGAAACATCTCCTTTCATTCAGTTGTTTCTACATGATGCCCGGAGAAACAGAGACAAAAAAAATTTAAAAGTAATATTTTTGGATGAACCAAATCGAGCCGCTGGTTTAGCCGTGAAATCATCGCAGACAGACAGATAGACTTTTGCATTTATAATTTATGGATTCAAATGAGATGTAACATTTACGAAGGTCATTTGTATAAATGGAACTCTGCGATTTTGTAACTAATTCAAAACTTATTCAGAAACATTTGCTTGAGCCTTTCGTACAATTATTGCGTAAGGAAATTTCAGATCTTAAGTTCATAGTTCTCTAAAGCGGGCAGCGCAGCAGTTACAAAATGGTCAGAGCAGGCGTTTTCGATCAAGATGTTGTATTTGTGACTTAAGGCTTATTACGTCACGCCTTGTAGAGTTAGAGCCTTGGTTCTTGATGAGATCTGATGAGCGTTATGAGCTTGTGAGTTTTGGCAACCTATTTACATGGAAACGTTTCGGTGAAAATGATTAATACGCACACGTACAAATATAACAACAGTAAGCGTGTCGCGATGTTTTGCTGATAAATGTGTTCCATTGCAGAAATTAGGGTAAACTATTCTGTATTTTGCGCTAATTTGAATATTGGAGTCTACATAATGTAATAGTGTATTTTACTCTATATGAAAAAAAATGTCCAATTAAGATAGCTTAGGGTCTAAGCTAAATTTTTTTGCCTAAGCCTTAGGCAATATGTAGCCGGAAAATATGAGTTTTATTTCTTAAAGTAACAAAAAAAAACGAAATAATCTATTTAAAAAATCAGCATTTTTACACAATGAAAACATGAGCAAACATAAAAATTTCGAAAGTTACCCTCGATTTCTCTGAGATGCCATCGTCCGATCTTGATATCCTTATCATGCTACCACCCTTGATCTTTACTTTCTAACAAAGAAAATAATCATCAAATTCGGCTCATAAACGACGAAGAAAACACCGAGACATATAAAAAAGCATAATACATAGGTACGGTCAAATTGAGAACCTCCTTCTTTTTTGAAGTCGGTCAAAAAGTGGGGTAATACCCTAGTATTGTGAAACGTTCATTTATGCTCTATTCATTATTGAAGTCACGTCGGCGTCGTTTGCTTTAACTGAAACTTGCTGAACAACGAACGACACTGTTTCCTTTTGTTGAAAGTCGCGGGGCTTCTATTTTTATGATTAAAGGTTAGGTCACACACTTAACAAAAGTTTTTTCATATAGTTCTTTGTATCCCTGGAAGTACACGCGCAAACAATTTTATACTTCAATTGTCCTTAGATCTCACGACAAAAAGCAATTCGAGTAAAGAAATTATTCAAGAGGATCAAAGTACGTTTATTGGGCTGGAATGAGTTACCTCCTTATATATATTATTAAATATTAAACTCTACCTCTGTACCAAATTTCAGTGCTTTAATTCTATGGGAAGTACTAGTTCTATTTTAATGATCCTGAGTCAGTCAGTCAATCAGTCAGTGTCGAAAATGCGAAACTTTGCACTAGCTTAACTTCGGAACTAAATGGTCTACCAACTTAAAATTTTGGATTTCTAGTGTGTGATTATAGCTTAATAGAAGACAATAATTTCATAATAATGCGTTCTAATCCTAGCCAGAGGTTCTCAAATAGGAGCCGGATAATGCGGCGAAATGGTTCCAGAAAAGGATGGTACGGCAGTGTTGCTTCGCGCCTGACTATATGCGGGGGCACTACCGTGCCCCCAGATGGATTGGACATTTAAATCTTTACTCCACGTTATCACGTCGTTTACCCACTGCGGAGTTTCTCCCCATGCCCCGCAATGGGACAGTTATGGGTTATGATGATGAATTAGAAATATGATTTATTTTATAAAAAATTACATTAAGTATATTATATAAAATATATAAAAAATTTAAAACTATTCCTCATTGACAAAGCCTATTACAGTGTAGATGAATACCTAAAAGACAAGACAAATTAAAAAATAAACTATAATAATATCTTGACAATAACAATAATGACCATAATCACTATGACAATAATATTTAATTTAATTTTTACGATAAAAATAGAAAATACGAATAATGTCTGCCTCTCCTATCAAATTGCTACACCTTATCGAGGTATTGTGTTCTATGTGTTCCTATACCTAGTTATATAAATGTATTTTGTGCTATTGTGAGATGTGTTTGCAATTAATAAAGAATAAAGAATATAAGCAAAGTCCATAATTATGTCAATTTTAAACAATTAGGTACCTACATAAATGTTACAGTTAACGCTGTCATAAACAAAAGCTGAAGCTAGAATTCTGCTGTCAAGGAATGTAATGTTTAATAGAAGATTTTAACAAGATTTATTAGGGCATTAAAATTTGATTACTATGAGATCAAGACTGTTTGTAGTGGAAACTATTTTGAAAGTAGATTTCACTATCAATCAGATTTAAGGTCCGTTGTTACAGTCGTTTATTTCCAATGCAGGAGGTGTTATAACTTAAAACATTATTTTTGTAATCAAACCTATTATATTGTATGTACATAATTATGACTTAAATAGAAAAATCGAGCCTTATAAAATCAAGAGAAATAAATATTTGTTTATGTGAAAGTAAAATTGTATGTTTGTTTTATTTCGGTCAGTTTACAAATATGCCAATTTAAATGTCTAAACATGTTATCGAGTGTATCTAGACATAGATTTTCCTAAGCGAAGTACAGATATCTACTAGTTTCGTAATGAATATTCAAACATCAAATTATGTTAATACTCTTTCATAGGGACTCGCTATGAGTCCAGTGATTTGAACATGTGCATATTCACACGTAAACTGCAGTTCAAATTGGCAATCTACCAGGCAGCGTGCATAGGAGCTAGTATTCAGCATATAGACGGTACTGAGTTTCTAAACTTTTTGCCAAAATAACGTATCATCGAAGCGCCCAATCATCATTGATAGGCTATGCTTGCTACAAGATTCTTATACGGTTATTTGAGCGCACGAGCGCTCATATCTTACTTTCTACGTGTTATTGCCGGTATACATGTACACCCGTAAAAAAACGTGCATCACAAACTACTAGGACTTTTATCTGCTATTTTTTGTCTTGCGCATAAAGGATTGTCTCTCCTAGGATTAAATCCTTTTGTAATGAACGAGAACAACAAATTAACTATTTAATAAGTGACGGAATTAACAAATTGTAATGCTTAAGTTTGCTTATTTCATTTAGCCAAGAGTCACAGCTCTAAACAGTGATCTTTATTCCTCTTTGCTATTTAAAATAAACGATTTTTAATAACTATTAAAAGAACTCCAATTAGGAATAAGGCTTCTAATGCAGGGTTTGCTGATTCAATATTACTAAATAAAATATAAATAAAAATATTATATTCCGGTTAACTAATTTTTAACCGGGACTTTTTATTATAGAGCAATTTTTTTGTAAAAATAAAACTTAAGGAAAATACATTGAATATGTGTGAATAATTTCTAGTCCTTTCTAACGCTATAACACAATGTGAATTGAGGCCAGAGCAGGCGTTTTGGATGCAGACTCTATAAATAAATACATAAAGCGTAATTGCATTGTAAACATTTTGCTACCCACAAAATTTAATGGCCATGTTATTCGACTTCACCTTGTTGTTCGCAACAAATTATAATGCATTTGTTTATCGTATGTTATAAATAGAAATTTGAAGTAATTTGTCTTAGCCGTATGCTAATGCAATTGCTGTATCTAATCCAAGAAAACAAAATCGACTAAGTATCAAAGTATGACAACAAAAACAATATATTATACAAAATGTAAACTGTTAAAGCAATTCCCAAATTTTTTTCGATTGAAAACGTAATATCCACAAAAAAAATTGCAGTCCAACCTTTCCATTTACTGCTTGACTATTACATTATTCGTTACAGTTACGGAAAATGATTCCAAGGATTATACATCCTATCCACAGAAATAACATTGACATTTTGTTAGAAAGAAAAACGATTTATAGTAAACCTAAAACAGGTAATGCAATGTCCAAATTATGTTCGTTCCACTATAGACGAATAAGGATTATATTTATTTGCAGGCAAAATTTTCCTATTAATAATTGAAGAATCACTTACATAATTCGGTACAATTATGAAAAACCATTGAAAGGCTACGTTCGTAAAAGTACAAACTTTTTTATGTTATAAGAATTTTCTCATCAAGCGTATATTTTCTAGAAATATTATGGTGCAGTTCTTAGTAATATTATTATCTTCTGAACCAAATATTGTGTTTTTGTGTTTACCAGATATTGCAGAGTGGACAAACAATAACGAATTTCGTATTGTATTTCATGGGCTCGATTTTTGAATTGCACCGATGACTTATCATATTCGTATACGAAACATTTTCACATGTGATTTTCGTAGCGAGTGGTTACAATTGCTGTATTTTTGAACCATTCGAAACTACATTTATGTTGCCAAGTAATTAAATGAGTAAATATTTCATTCATTTCACGCAGGAAAAATATGAATCCGTACTAATTGGTAATAAATAACTCGATAACAAACTCGTCCATGCGAATTTCAAAAATAAGGAAATGTGAGCCTGTAATTCGCATACGTTTTCATGATTTTCGCATACGAGTGAAATTCAAAAATCGAGCCCCAGCACTAGTTCCGTACTAATGAAGAAAACACAGCAAACATTACTAACATCTCCTAAGTCAGCAACGTTTGAGGATTGTTGTTCGCCTTTTGTTTTATCAATGTAGGTAATTAGATGCTAAATGTAGTTATTACAATGCTGAAATATTTGGTTTATTTTTTTTTTATGGAATTAAGATAGCAAACGAGCATGCAGCACCACCCTTCCGCTGCCACCCATATAGAACTAGACTCAAATGGTTATTCCAGTTAGTAGGTAGATGGTGTAGAATATTAGTTGGTTAGTTTGTAAATAAGTGTGAGGACAGGGACTGTTAGTGATAATTAGTCCTGTTTGTTAGTTAATGTTAGTAATAGTCTAGTTAGTTATTGTTAGTATGAGTCTCGTTCTAATTCGGTCACAGATGCGTTGCTACCCCTGAGGACTGAGATGGTCGCCTCTAAAATAGTGTAACCGGCTCCACACCTTCCTATCCGGACCACAATTGTTCTTAAAACAATTATTACACGGTATGATATAATTAAAATGACATTATTCTCTTATATTATAATGTTAAGTATACGTGTAGGTAAAAATAATAAGAAATTAATATTAAATGGGGAATGAATGGATATAAAAATAATAGATATAATATTTAAGTGCAGGAAAGTATTTAGGAAATTAAGTATTTTAGAAAATAATAAATTACGTAAAATAAAGATAAAAACCGGCCAAGTGCGATTCGGACTCGCGCACGAAGGGTTCCGTACCATTATGTATAAAACGCCAAAAAAATCTGGTCTGTTGTATGAAAGCCTCACTTAAATATTTTATTGTTTTATTGTAGCCACATATTAGCTACAACGCCATCTCTTGGACCGAAAGGTAACTAAACTCGTTGAGGCTTCTAAAGTTTGAACGAACACTTAAATATTTATTTTATTCTGTTTTTTAGTATTTGTTGTTGTAGCGGCAACAGAAATACATCATCTGTGAAAATTTCATCTGTGTAACTATTACGGTTCATGAGATACAGCCTGGTGACAGACGGACGGACGGACGGACAGCGAAGTCTCAGTAATAGGGTCCCGTTTTACCCTTTGGATACGGAACCCTAAAAATCGTAATTCAAATTATCAACTAAAATAACAAAAACACAATAACAAAATAACGAAAAGAAAGAGGGAGAAAGAGAAAGGTATTATACACTACTCGCTTGTGTATACGACTGACATTTTTTCTTACGGTTTTACTATCAGATTTTTTTCAGTTCGGTCGCGCAGCAAAATCCCTATCTCCTCCAAGCCTGCCGTAAGGAACTTCGTTCCAATAATAATAATAATCGCGTAAAACAAAGTTGAAAGTAATATAACCACGAAAAGCAACAAACACACTAGGGCGTGGGATGTTAAGCTCTTCAGACGAAACCCTCGTATAATTATGATAAAACACGACTTTCAGTTTAATCATTTATACCCTGTTTCATGTTTGAGATTAACATAAATAAACAACCTTCGCACTCTGAAAAGAGAACCGTGCTCAATAGTGGGCCATGATGGGTTGAGATGATGATGATGATTAGAATGGATCTATTTATTAATCTTACATAAGAAAGACATTTGAAATCAAAGCTATTATCTAACTGAGTGTTGTCTAAGATCGAATCTCCTTTTCTAGGACATATTTTGTAGTTCTGGCTGAAAATTACTAATAACAATTGGGTTTTGAGTACTTTTAAAGAAAAAACTTGATACTGGCACAACATGTAACCATGTTTGCTGTAATTTCTCAATATTGTTGCACATATGACTGGGTACAGTCAATAGGTCACGATGAAAAATTCTTATAGATTTTGCATCGTAGGCTCAATCAGTGCCATGCGATAAGGAATTTCGATTTGAAACCTACGTGGTCTGCAGTAACAACTGCTATAGTCAAACAATACGTTTGAAGAAAATAAAGCTGTTTTTCGTTTAAATAAGTACTTAGTATATATGCAATAAATTCATGTGCCCCCAAACAGGTGATATCAAATATTTATCGCTTAATCTAGGCATATGAAGGTGAATGTTCGGTATAAAAAATACAAAAATAATATATAAAGCCATACTTAGAATAAATACGTTTAGATTAAGTGTTTGCAATCTAATTATGGAAGGATGGTTTGCGATATTATTTTCACTGCTATATTTAGAACTCCATCGACAACCAGCTGCTTCATCGCCGAAGGAAATTCCCCATAGCGTTAGCGTTAGACATCGGAGAAAATCTCCAGGTTATAAATATCAAATTTTATGCGACATTCAGGATTCTGAATAGATGCTTTATACGTGTGTGGTGTAAACCTGACCTGAATATTTTCGTAAATAATGTTATAACGGAATAAGCATTTTCCTAAATTGTTTGTTATAAAAGTTTACGAAAGTCGAACAACGCTATCGTTTTAACAAACATATTATCTCTAAATGTATGAAATTACATGATTTCCGCATTAGCATATCCCTACCATTAATGGTTTTGCACGAGAAAATCTCAAGCAATTTTTTTCCTACTCTAAGAACAAATTACATTTATTACCACTTACGGTTAAATGACAGACTTGTTCAAGCGTTTCTGGTCTTTATAATGCCTTTTTATTTAAATATACAGTACTAAATTTTTGCCCCTGGCTTCATTCGCGTCAGAGATGGACAACGAAAAAATTGTGTTAGCGTATCACCAGAAGTAAAGTAGGTATCAGAAAGAAAGTAAGAAAAGTTAAATAAAGTATATATCGGAGACACAACGTTGCACAACGAAAATACACTTAGAGAAACGTTATGCCGTCGGATAGGACGCAGTATAGGATTTTATTACAGAGAACACTAGTTAACTTAATGCGACCGTTAAGCTCGACGTCTGCTCGAGAAGTCCCCGCTGTTCGTAAGTGACTGCAGGCAGAGCTGCCCTCTGTTGGGTTCCCCCTCTCCGATATCCCATCGAGTGACGTTTATAATTCGCACAGAGTTGCCATTTAAATTACAGTTTCCGGATTTACGTTTTATTCAAAGTTTAATGATTTATTTAGTTCGATTTTAATCTAATTTTATTTCCGTCTCCGACATATACATATTACATATATGTATGTATCACCATGTCCTATTCCAAGTCATGTGTCAAATTTTATCGTGATGAATAAGTATAATTATTATGCTGAGTATTATATCTTTTCCTCTATACTTTTCAAAGATAGTATAGCGTCTTTCAACAAGAACTTTGTTTTTCAATTGCAACAAACACCGACAATATGATAGTTTTGACATTTAGTTTTTCGACGTATTCTTAGTAGATGCATTGACAATTGTTACAATGAATTCAATTTCGCCCGAAATTTCCATTAAAATAATCAAAATCCACTATGAAAATGACTAAATCTGATAGAGTTACATTTCGTAAAATTCGTGATATTTTCGGACAACATAATAGTCCTGAAACTGAAAACCTGAAACTGAAAGCATGAAGCTTGAAGCTAAACTTTGGCATGTATATTACTTGGGAAATGTAGGTATAGGAGCACCCCCTTCTCCATCCATACCTTGATTCGCGATATAAACGAATTCCATCCGGGCGAAACCGCGGGCGGAAACTAGTTTGTAATAAATTAGTATGCATAGTACTGTAGACGTACGCATCATGCGAAAGTTAATGGATCTTCCTGTTTTGATGAGGTGTTTGACCGATAAAACTACTCTTCAACCTCATAACTATCTCCATTTATACAAAAATCATACCATATCGTTTCTCTGTTGCGACGTGAAAGAAGTGTCAACAAAGAAACATATATTTGGGTTTATTAGTTGAATCGAAGTTGAATTTTTCCTAAGTCCTAAGTTCTAAGAGTCCTAAGTGTCTGATGCAACCCACAAAATTTCAAGTGGATCAACCTATTGCAAATTTCATTTTCTGTTCAGTCAGTAAGATAAAAAAGTAATACCTATTAAAACGGCTTTTTAAGTCATAATAGGTACTTTCTTTTTATTACTATAATATCGTAAAAATTATTCATGTGTAAAGCCGGATTATGTACTTTTCAAAGCTTCAATCCTCACACGTAATCCTTAACAAATACTCTCATATCCTACATTTAAGCTGAGCTTCAGCAAACAAGTCTCCAATTAATATTTGTTCATATAATTATAATCTACTAGTTTGTTACTGAGATATTCCTTGTAATTAAACATTATTCTTAACATACATCACATTTTACGAATAAAACGGAATAAATGAATTATGCTTATTTTAATACTTTTTACAAGAAATAACCGACTACAAAATCTATATTAAGAGATAACTCAAAAACAACTCTCCAGATGTCATTCAAATTTATATGGGGCCACATGACAAGTACCTTAGCTTAAGGCGTAAGTAGCTTTCGAATATAAAAGGATCACAAAAATCGGAACATTTAGTAAAAAGTTATGGTGTAACGACCATATTATATTACACAAACATTGGTAAAGATAACTCGAAACTACATGCCAGATGTAGCTTAAGTTTATATAAAATCAGACAACAAGCACTATCTTTCCATTCGATTCGATCGAACACACAAAAAAAAAATAATACCGTCGAATTGAGAATCTCCCTTTTTGAAGTTGGTTTAAAAGTAGACAGTAGGTAGTAAGTATAGTATGTTTTGTGACGTCATGTGCGCACGCAAAATAGCCAGTGGGAGGGCGCACAAAAATATATTCACTTACTCAGGCTGTTAGCGCTCCGTGCAGTGGCTACGTGTGGAGGAAAAGTTGCTAATTTATTTTCTAACGCAGCTAAAGTTTAAATTTTTCTTAATATACTCTAATTAAATTTAATCCCAGAGGTAGGTATACCAAATGATTTCTTGTGCTCTTTCTCTTTTCCTCTTTCTCCTCTTGCTTTTCTTGGCCAGTAAGGATTCAGCCTTGCATTTTGATGTCTCATCTGCTCTTTTGTGGTCTATTGCCATTAAAAATTCAAATCCTGTTACCATATTAACATAATGTTCATTTAATATATTGGATATTAAAAACATGCACTGTATCTCCAT
Organism: Hesperia comma; assembly: GCA_905404135.1. Classification (NCBI taxonomy): domain Eukaryota; kingdom Metazoa; phylum Arthropoda; class Insecta; order Lepidoptera; family Hesperiidae; genus Hesperia; species Hesperia comma. The sequence goes on along the minus strand of FR990028.1, from coordinate 8,130,841 downwards.
TAAAAAAAATCAGCCGTCATGGGACGCCTGGCAGATGTGAAACATCGTGTGTGTACAAGTAATATGCATAAAAGGGGTGCTTCTCGGTGGTCATACTGGGTCGTCATACTGGTATGACCAGTGAGACTTGTTTGTCTCAGTGGTCATACTACATATTAACACTAGAAATATAGCATTTTCCTGTACCCTGTATATATATATACTGTATATATATATATATATATACCACACCGTACACTCTACTACACCTAAAATATATATATGTATACCTTAGTATAGCGTGGCGACCCGTCGCCACGCCAACAAAATTCGGTTTACAAGTGAGCCTATAGATGTTTCACATCAATAAAACGCAGGTACACAGGTACAGGTACAGTACACTGTAGTAAACAACAACGTCGAACTGAGTTAGAAGTAGTAGTGGGTGTTATTACCAATAGCGCCGCGCGCCGGCTATTAAGTCGTATTCAGACATGCGGGATCCGCCGACTGCCGAATAATTGCCGAATACCGAGCAGTTGCCCGAATGTGTGGATGGGAATTATTATTCGCGCAACTATTCGTATTCGTTCCTGTAAAGCGGATAAAGTACCGATAATAATCCGAGCATGGCGAGCACGAGCAAAAGTTGATCGGCGATTCACGAGCACCCATCTACACTACTCGCGATTCAACGAACAATCTGCTCGGCATTCAGCGAATCCTGTAAGTCTGGATACGGCTTTACGAAACCAAGCGGAGGTCGACCGATCGAGTGAGTGAGATAAAAGATGAGGCATTGTGAGATAGAATGAGCGCGATTTTTGCCCGTCGCCACGGGAAGCGTCGCCCACGCCAACAATTCGGTTTACAAGTGATCCTATAGATGTTTCACATCAATAATATGTTTTTTCAACACACTTGCTCGTAAAGTTGATATTTTTTCTTTAGTCTTACGCCCGGAATGCGGTTTATTACACACTAGTGCGTTTTACTTTTCATTGCCGCACTAGTGTTTTTCTTATTCCACTTTTTTTTTAATATCCGTAAAGAGGTTGTTACCGAAAGATTTGTTATTTTGTAAATAAATAAACTTGTTGTACTTAGTCAAAATCTGATAAGATAAGATTATACTTCATCTAATTGTCTATTAAAGCATTTAAAATATACAATATTTTAAATCATTAATTACCGTAAATTCTTATTAGAAATACATAATTATTTAGTTTAATATATTGTGGCTGAATGTTCGGTGCCTCTGGACTTAACCTGCGCGCGCATAGTTATTCAACCAAAGATACGGCGCGCGAAAAAATAAACCGCGCCATTTTGTGCAAACATTTGTTCGTTTATAATTTGCTGATTTGTGACTGAAAAATGTCGATACCTAATTGTTTTTTTCCTTGCAAGTGTGTTGAAAAACGTCGTATGATACGCGTGTGCTTTGTTCATTACAGTCTTGGCTCTATTACAGCCCTCGCCTTGCGGCTCGGGCTCAATACCGCCTCGACTGTAATGACCAACTTCGCACACTTGTATCATAATGTACTATTTCCTTGTTGTTGATGCTTAAATAATTATAAGTATTGTTTCCATTTCAGATTCTCAGAAATCACTTATCTCTCTGCGGATGACGAAACATGGAGAGCGTAGACAACAGTACCACATTATATGACGACGATATATTCCATCCAAATGAGTTTTCAATGTCTAAAGAGTTCGAAGACATTTTACCTGCGTATGACATATGGTCTATAGAGAAATGTATAGAAGCAAAACTTTTAAATGATACTCAAACAGATGATATAGCAAGCCGCATATTTACTTACAACGATACAAAGCTATTGTGTCTTGAACACGCTCCTGAACTAACTAAAAACACGGTTATACGAGCGAGTATATTGTCTGTGATTGCGATATTATCTTTCGTCGGGAATTTAGCAACAATAATAAGTGTACAGAGAGGAAAAAGGGGCCGAAGAAGAGCCAGACCTTCCTGGACGGCTATTTATAGCCTTATCTTTCAACTAAGTATAGCTGATTTATTAGTAACACTGTTTTGCATAGCTGGTGAAGCGGCATGGTCTTTTACAGTGCAATGGTACGCGGGGAACGTTGGATGTAAACTGTTCAAATTCATGCAAATGTTTGCTCTGTATTTAAGTACATTTATCCTCGTACTAATTGGAGTGGACCGCTGGTTGGCTGTAAAATATCCCATGAAAAGCATGGCTACAGCAACAAGGAGTGGAAGATTGGTCATGATTGCATGGATTTTAAGCTTCCTACTGAGTATACCGCAGGTAAGGCATTTTATACTTTTTTAAAGAGATAACATAGCAACATTTTTGCTACAACTCATGACAGCTGTACCTAATCCAGACAGAACAAGACTAAAATGGGGACAAAGATCATGGTGAGTGGTTGACTGGTTGTCCTTCCCCGGGCGAACTATAGATAAAGCTAACTCTCTACACTAATAGGTATAAAACATCATACTAACTATAAAACATTACTTTCAAAAACATAGAGTAGAAATACATATACCAATATAAAATACATAAATCGAGTAATATGGAATTACACAAAGATGCAATAAATAGTATTAATAAACGCAAATGCGAGAAAGAAGAAAAACGTTTAATTAAATTCATAAAAAGCGTGTTTGATACAAAACCAAATGACTTAAAAGAATTGCGACCATATCCTTCGTAGTTTTGCAGGCTTTTGTAATTGTCATTGAGCATACTTATAATAAACAATTAGGTTCCATTCTAATATAGTTATATCATGAAATATATTTCTTATTGTATGAACCAAAATAAAAGTTTAAAATAAATAAAGATAAAGATCAATCTACGTTCCAAATGTTAGTTTGTTGTAGGTAACAAAATAATAGTTATGTTACTATTATTGTTGTTGTTTTACACAAAAAAATTAACATGGAATTAAATACAATTCTACCTATTATTATTTGTTGGGTAAATAACTTTAGTTGTTCAAAACCGAAGTAATTATTGATGAAAAATGATTAATTTTAAGTAATACAACTATTAAATTGTTTACCAATGATTAGCTCTCAGTTGTAAACATGAATATATTGTAGTAAATTCTTATTGTTACAAGGAATGTTTAAGGCGTAGGTACTCGTATACATAAAAAAACATGGATTACTCATTATCGAACTGTTGTATTCGTCATTAATTAAATACAGATGTTCGATGCCACCTGTGTAGTGTTTACATGCAATTAGAACATTGTCCGCCACAAATAACTGAAACAATGAATTACGTTGTAGTATTAATGTAGCACAACAATTTTTAATTTACTATGGAACCACATGGAATGTTTGGCAACATTTACTGATTTATTTCACCCTTTTTGGTTTTAAGAGGGCTTAGGCGAAGGTTTATACAAATAAAATAAAAACAAATAAGTGACATAATAAAATCTTTATAGACCTTTCTATCCATCAATTGCTTTAATTCATTTTTATGGCAGGGGTTTTGGTGATAGCCAATGTTTATAATTATATCTAACCATAATAGTATTTATTTATTTATTTATTATAGGTCACTAACATACAGTACGTCGTTACATTGTATTGTGTTATAACAGTATAAAAAAACATTCTGGGCGTCTGTACAATTATAAGTGACGACGACATGCAATGCAACACTTAGTGATAACATTATTTAAATGTTAAATACAAGGATATCATTAAAAATTGACCAAAACACATTAGAATAGGAAAAATAATTAAAAAAATCAAATTGAGTCCTAATAAATAATTGAATTGAATAGAATAATCGTACATTAAATTAAAACATTGATTAAATAACAAAAGGAAACATTAATATTAAAATATTATAATTATTATAATAACAAAGATAAAGAACTAAAATCATTAAATGACGTCATTTGAAAAGTTGTTGGATGGCATTGGTAATTAACATGCATGAGTTATTTTCTTCTTAATTTTTCTTACGCTGTCGAAGAATAAATCCAGATCCTTGATTTTTGCAACAGGATTGTGTTTTCAATAATCTGTTTGCAGGAGAGTTTTGACCTAAGTTAGATTTGCATGTCACAGAGTGCAGTAAGTTATACCTGGATACTCTTGGAAGCTTTGGAGGAACGGAAAAATTTAAAGTAGATAGCAACTCAGGTACGTCTAAATGAATGAATAGTTACCATAACATAAATAGTGCTATAACTCTAGGATAGAGTTTTAAACGTCCCTAATTATGAAAGTACTGTGAATTCAAGTTTCACTTATAGATCGCAAAGGCGTATGTCAGGCCACCGAAAACACGTCAAGAATAACTTAAAGTCCTATACTGATTCCTAGACACATGGGCTTCAAACCAGTAATGGCCCACTACTACGGGCCTCTCCTCATCATTGAGGAGGCCTAAATCATATTCAACCACTCTGCTCCTATGCAGATTGATGTAGTGGTTAGTGGCCAATCCAAGTATCGGAAGTTTATATACATTCATATACCCATTCAACTACCGACTGCACCCGCAACTGATTTTGGTCACTTAGGACCGGCTCAAGCCGTCGGGCTATGAGCGCTTCACAAACATTGCTTCCAGTTAAAAACATGATAAGATTTTTGTTTGTGAAACCTACATCTAGATACGACAAAATGTGTTTCCCATTAAATATTAACTAAGCTTTCTCAACGTTAATTTCTGTTTATATATGCTTACGCTAACATTTGTTTTGATTTACTGAGGAGCAATTCAATAATATTCAGCGTCTCAAATTGTACGCGCTACGGTATGCCACTAACTCTCTATCTATTTTTAACAGATTTATCTTCTTTTGTCCGTCACAAATTGTTATTTAACTCGCTTGAAACGTCCTGTTTCAAAAAGCGGTTCGCATATCTCGAATTATTGTACGACAGTTTACTCGACTTTTCTCAGTAGGTACACCTTATTATCGTTATTTCTCTTTACATGCGTCGAGTTATAACGACCACAAAAATACCAACCAACCATGAAACACCACCTTCTGCTCCCTCTAAGATTGAGAACAAGACTCAAAACGGGGCAAGGATAGTTAATCCAATTAGCAGACGCTATTAGAAACGATAGTTAGCCAGTTTGTAAGTAGTTATAAGGATGCGTGCACAATAGGCAAATTGCTTGGCGTCGATCGTTGGCAATCTGTCGGTTTTCAACTGTTTACACAATTTAAGTTGTCGTCCATTATGCTTGTCGTATTCGAGTTTATGAGTTCTGTAAATGGATGCAAACTATTCAAACATGCGATGATAACAGTCTTGTAAACAAAATAGCTGAACAAGCGCAGATAAGCCATCTGGTGTAAATATAAAGGTTATTCAAATTAGAGAGAAGAAAAAAGAAAATAAAGTCAGCATTTTGACTCCTAATGAACTGTAGGTACTTAATGAAGTTTTCAATAAACAACGACAAATTAATGTACATTATTTTTGAAACTTGGTATAATTATATTATTTTTAAAGTTTAATTTAATTATAAACAGTTATTGCACTAAACTTGTAATAATTTAATTTATTTTTACTTTCTTCCATAAATTTCTTTGGTTATCGTTTATAACGTTTGATTAGGATTTAATAGGTGGTAAGAGCCTAGAATTCTCTAGGGGAAGAACCACCGCCCGCCCAGGTACTAAGTACCATTTCCACCATGTAGTAATTGTATTAAACAGTGATTATACCTCAGTCCTCAAGGTCGGCGGAGCATTGGTGACCGAATTAGATAACTCTTACTAATATCACTTACTGGGTTATGACAAGTTAGTAACTAATAATAGGGCTAATTAAAGGCCCCAGGCTCGATATTTATTGGCAGCTTAAACAATTAATATTCAATAAAATGTTTGAGTAAATTATGACTAGAATAACCTAATTATTCTGCGATTAAATTAAATACCTTTGTAAGTATTATTTTTAACCGCGACATCGCTTGCGTAGGTACTTACATTGTGTTTTGTAATACAGTAGCGGACAAAGGCCCAAAACTAATAGGTGCCGTAGCGAAACGGTTGTACATGCATAAATGAAGTTCATTTTATGTGATTTCATTCATATCTAAATTAATAAACGATTTGAGTTTTAGTTTTAATTTAACAATATTGGACTAACCATCCTAGTCTCCACTTAAGTCTTGTTCTGCGTCGATTACAGTTGTCATAGGCAGCAGCGGTAGAGTGGTGCTGCATGCTAATTTGCAATTTAATTCAATGAAAAAACTATCAAGTACGATATCTCTTACTAAATAATATGAGAGTAAAATAATTATAAAAATACAATGACTGTAAAATTTGCTTTTTAAAAAATTCAACAAGTTATATTTTATAGGTATTCATAAAATAATAATATATTACTATGTTAATGTTTGACACGAAAAAATCACAAAAATGAATACCTAAGAAAAAGTTACGAAGATATCTTCACAATATTCAAGAAAATAACTTCTTGGAAAATCTCATAACAATTTCTCAGATTTACATGTATTATAAGGAAATATTCTATCATTTCCCATGCCATTTGGTTCCAAAGTTCCAATAATACTACATACGAGTAGGTAACTAAAATTAACTTTCATAACAACGCTTGTTACAATATTTACCTTGTGATCATTTGTTTTATAAAAATGATAATATATATTATGTTACATAATAACGGCTACCTGAGTCGTTTGTATTTTGCTTGAATAACTCGAATTATATTATAATTATTTATTGTAGTTGCCCCATAGTTGTTATTTATCGTCATCTTATTATCATATTCCGATAAATAACGAACCTTTACTATTATAATAGTTTTTTTTATGGAATTAAGATAGCAAACGAGCATGCAGCACCACCCTTCCGCTGCCACCCATAACAACTGTGACCGACCTATGTAGAACTAGACTCAAAGGGACTAGGATGGTTAGTCCAGTTAGTAGATGGTGTTAGAATATTAGTTGGTTAGTTTGTTAATAAGTGTGAGGACAGGGACTGTTAGTGATAATTAGTCCTGATAGTTAATGTTAGTACCTAATAGTCCAGTTAGTTATTGTTAGTATGAGTATCGTTCTAATTCGGTCACAGATGCGTTGCTACCCCTGAGGACTGAGATGGTCGCCTCTAAAAAAGTGTAACCGGCTCCACACCTTCCTATCCGGAACACAATTTTATTGTTCTTAAAACAAATATTACACGGTAGGATCTAATAACATTAAAAAAATAAAATACTAGAGCAGATTAAACGGATATTAATTAATAACTGTTTTAACTAACAAAAAGTTTTTAATTATTTTTTTTGAAGTTTTGAAAATTATCAGAAGGGCTATCATTTTTTTAATTGTGATATGGGCCATGTTAGGTTCAACCAATTAATTACACGGCATGGATCAGCCTAATGCACATTCCATCACGCTGCAGCACCAATGCGGATTACACACTTATTATTAAATAAAGAGGATTAAAAACTCATTAGGTACTGCCCGCTAAAAATTTCTTATAGAAAACATCAACTTTGGGCGCACCTAAAACTATAACTTTGCTACGCCGCCGCCGGCACTTCGATATCTTTACTGTTAAACTGACTGACTTCTAGCGCGTCACGTGAGTTACTGTGGATGTAAAATTTTGACCTAATTTTATTAAATGCTCACCACGTCCATTTTTTAGCTATAGCGATATTTTTGGTATCTTTTATAGATTTGTTAATCCCTTAGATCCCCATGTTCCTGGTGAATTTGACAAAAAACATTTATTTCCCACAAACTTGGTCCTCACGATACCAAACTCAGCAATTTGGTGCAGCCGTTCGGAGGTCATGCGCTTACATAACATTTAGCGATCTATTTTTATCTACAAAATAGAAGATTACAGATTTAACTGAATTTGATTCCGCTTATGCGACGAATATTCGTAAATTGAACGATTGTTCCGAAAAGCGAAGCACAGTGTATTTTTACGAAATTCGAATATTTGTACAACATTGCATTGCCAACGTGCCGACATTCAGGCTGACAACTTGACAAACTGCCTGGCCAGAACAATGTTACTCGTATATCAGCGGAAGTTTAGTTTAGTCGGCGCGGCTAGCGCTTTAATAAAATACGAGTATATCTATGTACATCTATGTACTTGTATATGTAAATACTCGTATATAACTCAAAGGTGACTGACTGACTTACATAGTGATCTATCAACGTACAGCCCAAACCACTGGACGGATCGGGCTGAAATTTGGCATGCAGATAGCCACTGTAATGTAGACATCCGCTAAAAAAGGACTTTTCAAAATTCATCCCCTAAGGGGGTGAAATAGGGGGGTAAAGTTTAAACGAATTCCACGCGGGTGAAGTCGCGGGCGGAAGCTAGTACAACATAATTAGGTAGGTGTCTACATAAAAGGAGCAATTTAGTATTCTCACTTTGAATTAAGCCACTTTCAAAATACTTCGACGTAACTCCCTGTTCATAATCCAAATTTAATTAGCAATGCCAACCTACTTCACTTGTTCTACTGCTTTGCACAAAGTTTCCGCCAAGTTACGAGAATAAGATTAGGTGTTTTTGCTTTATATTTAAAAAAATTAACTATCGTTTAGGAGTACGGATGAAAAAGAATTTGAACCTCCCTCAGTAGGTATAGGGCTTGGATCAGCGAGACGTATAATTCCGTTCTTAAATGATGTCGATATTGACCATTTGTTTGAAATTGTAAATTGAAATTGAGCAAAGCACAAGAAAATATAAGGAGAAGATTACGGGATATGGGTATCCAACATTAATTAAAAAAGACATAAAAAAGTATGGCGGCGTTATTTACAGATCTGACCCAGATAGCAGACACGAAAAAGCACTGCCTACCAAACGTTAAATGTACACACGTACCAAAGACGCAGTTCGCACCGCATTATATGAATTATGATATCTTTGCTTCTTTCAGTATTCGAACATAATAATTATGCTGTATTTTGTGAAATGCCGAGTTTCATAATAAGATTATGTCTAGCTTTCAGTCTGTGAATTCGTTCGCGTTATCTGCACAAACCGTTTATATTCCACATTATTCCTCGTTACTATTTATACATATACCGTATTATTCTTTCAATGAATATGGCTTTAATCTGACTGCAGACTTTTAATAGATTCAGGTGGTCAGGTTTTTAGGGTTCCGTAGTAAACAAGGAATAAAGTTTCCTATATCGCCATATCTGTCCGTCTGTCTGTCCGCGGTTTTACTCAGAGACTATATGTATAAGTGGTAGAAAGCTGTAATTTGGCATGAATATGTTTGCAAAAAAAGTCGTAGAAAAAAATCTTGAAAAAAAACATTTAACATTTAGGTACCTAAGCTTCAAAACTGACAAAACTGGCACCATCAAAAAACATCATATTGTTGTAGCGATCAATTTATTGCGGGCACGGGCACGGTGGTATAAAATGGTGGCTAAAAATGTGAAAGTGGACTGTATTACGATTTTTGTTATGTTTTAGCATGTCCCTTTCTACACAATACAAAACAATAAATAAATTCACACATCAAAAAGGGAATCCACCTACCTTAGTCCCGTCATCGAAATCACCGAACATAATATATTATATAGATCGGAACATTCAGTAAAGCTAAAGATAACGACCACAAATAAAATACGTATTATTAAGCACAACTCAAATACTACCAAACAGATGTTACTCAAATTGATGTGGGACTAGATAATCACAAGCTTTCAAATAAAAAATAATCGAAATCGGTTCACCTGTATTAAGTAATGAGGTAAAACATAGGTATAAAAATACAGTTGATTTGAGAACCTTCTCTATTTTAGAAGTCTGTTAAAAACAGACTTAATTTAGAGTTTTCAGTTCAGTCCTAGACTTTACCTTCGCTGGGAATCGAACCGAGGACCCTTCGGACGGCGGTCTAAAACGATAAGTAACTATAGGTAACCAATAATAACAAAAATAATAGGTAACCATTGCACCAATCGTGTTTTTTATTTAAAATAAATACGGACGGAAAAGATATTTATTCACCCGTTATGCATAATGATATGGAATGAAATAATATTAATATCTACTGAGAAAATCGCCATTTATCATTTTCATGCATATTTTACACGTTTTATTGGGTTATTCCCACTGGTCAGATTGATAGTCAGACTAGTCTGACCAACGGGATTTTTTTTTCCCGTTGGCCAGTTTAGGTATCTCTATCTATCCGCACACAATCGGCCGACACAGCAGACATTGTTTTGCAACATTTTTAATAATGTAACATAAAAACATCGAAGGTACATGTCTGTCACTTTTAATTAAATTTCATCAAATACTTCAGAAATTTTATATTTTTTTGGCTTTGAAGTCGCGTTACAGTGACCTTCATATGAGAAATGAGTACATTATATTTTTATATAAGTACCTTTAAAATGCCATGGCGACAATATATTTGATAAAATTTTAACGAACCTTTAATATTTATACAATAAATTATTCATATTGACTTTATGCTCATCGGACAGTAAAGTGAATAAAATTTGGTATGACAGAATTTAAAGTACAGTACCCGACAAGAAATAATGCACATCGGTATTCAGAAAGAGATAATCGGTTAGTTTCGGCTTTGTAGAGCGTTGTCCTTACTACACAGTCCTTACAATTGACTTGTCACTTTTCTTTCGAATTCGGTGGAAGACGGTCGCGTTCACTCATAAATAAATACGAGGGGCGGCTGATAAGTTCGCGGCCTAAGGTACTTAGCGATTACCAATCGCCGCATTACTAATGTCACTAGTAGTAGCACTCTCTGGCAGTATATAGAGCCATTTTTTTTTGTGATCATTAATAGTTATTCTATCCAACAACAAACACCGCCATGTCGACTGAACTTGACAAGTCGCGTATTTTGAGCATCGCGCTGTGATTAAGTTCCCCATAAAGAAAGGAAATACGCCGAAAGGATTTTTTTAAGAGATGTCATCGGTTTTTGTAGAATCTGGACCTTCATATGCGATGGTCAAAAAGTGGGTTCGCTTATTTCAACAGGGATGAGACCCCTATGAAGACGACCCCCAACCGGGTCGACCTGTAACGGCAGTGACTGCAGAAAATATTCAAAAAGTAGAGAAATTAGTACTGGACGATCAAAGAATTAAATTGTAACAAATAGTAGAGGAGTTACAAGTCACTATAAAAAGAATCGGAGATAATTTACAGCAACATTTTTATATGAAAAAAATTGTGAGTGTTGGTTACCGCGAACGCTCACACCACTCGACAAGCAGCGACGACTCGCGACTTGTAACAAGTTTTTAGAATTGGCCAAGAACAATTTGGATAAAATTTGTCACCAAATAATAACCGTTGTCTAAACATGAATACGTCAGTATGATCCAGAATTGAAACACGAGTCTAATCAATGGATAAAAAAGGAGAAAGGGCGCCGAAGAAATTCAAAGTGGAAAAGTCGGCGTCTAAGTTTATGGCGGCCATTTCTTGGGATAGCAAGGGAATTTAATTGATTGTCTATTTACCTAAAGGAACTAGAATGAATGTTCAGTATTATGCTAATTTATTGGCTTAATCACCGGAGGCTGTAGTGCAGAAGAGACGAGGAAAGATGACGCGCGGTGTGCTGTTTTTGCAAGACATTGCGCCAGTTCACACCGCTTGGGTTGCACGCCAGGCCCTTAAAGACACAGTATTTTCAAAAATCGACCACCCACCCTATAGTTCAGGTCTGACACCTAGGGACTTTTTTCTCTTTTCAAAATTAAAAAAGGAGTTCAGGGGCCGAAGATTTTTCGACGATAGTGAGATGAAGGAGGCCGTAAAAAGTCATTTTAACGAGGAAGACAAATATTTTTTTTTCAACGGTTTAAAAGCATTATATGCAAGATGTGAAGAATGCATTTCACTTGAGGGTGACTATATTGATAAATAAAAATTATATAACCGAACTTTTCTTTCATTAAGTACTTCAGGCCGCGGACTTATCAGCCGCACTCGTATAAAGAGTTGTTAAAACCTCCAATGGAACATCAATATTATTTTTATAAAAGTACTTGATAGGTTACTTTAGCAGCTCTTAATAGATATTGCATTTTCAGTGCAATGTGGGAGAGAGACAACGCTCTACAAAGCCGTAACTAACCGATTATCTCTTCCTGAATACCGATGTGCATTATTTCTTGCCGGGTACTGTATGTTTATTTCACTGATCATTTAGCGAAACTCTACAACAGTGACATCTATTTTTATACATTTCGCGAATTGTCACAGCTTTGACAGCTTGGAATACCACCAAATTGTCAAAAACTTCCCATTTTCATTTGCCAAGATCCTGCGACTAGGTACTCGATGAATGTAGTAAATGTGTCGCGGGATCTTAGACCATAAGGTCTGTCCTACACTTGTGATTCGCATAATATGAACGCGCGAATATGAGTAAGTACCATTTCACAAATAGGTGTCCATTTGAGGCGGAATAAATCATAATACTTTTTAATAAATTTCATCATCAAACTCGTACAAAATTTCAAACAGATTTTACCTGAACCGCGATGTATGAAATTCCTAAAACCACGACTTATTGCTGCCCAAAGCCGTAATCTGCTCTCCAAACTTTGTAGGTACTTACTTCTACATTGTATCAGAGGTTTTCGCTCTGTGTTGATTAAGCAACCACGCTAAAAAGGCCTTATGAAATAATAATTTTAATCCACGGCAGCATTTATGACTTTATTTATTTTGTTTTAATCTAAAAACCGAATAGGATCTTGCTTCTCTATGTCAAATTTCTGTTAGTTTTCCCTGTTTATTCGCATTAGGATAAGATCTAACAAAAATACATCGTAGTAATCTTCGAAGTCAATTAAATACGCATAGTTAAGGATAACTCAACTAATCGTCTGATCTCATTAAAATTTAAATGGTGCCGTAAGGCCAGTAAAATTTGAATATATATATTATAAATGTATATCGACATAAACGATAAAAAGTTAAGAGGTAACACAGATAAAAAAGTAAATACAGTCGTATTAGAATCATCCTAATTTTTTTGAAGTCGGTTAAAAACTATGGTAGTAATACATGTTACATATTAAGTACACCCAAATTTTTATTACACAAATAGATAGCTAAACCCTAAAAGACTTTATAAAGCTTTAACGAGTCCTGCTAAAATGCCTAATAATAATTGCAAACAATCGAAAAAGTAAAAATAAGTACTAACCCATTACACCAATAAGGACGAAATCGTAACAAATGATAAAGATATTTTATAACATGTTTGTTTAACATAAATTTTAGGTAATGTAATAATGATAAAATTTGTAACAAATTGAAAACATGGGAGCCCATACAAATTACCCGTTTAGGTATCTCAATTGCTTTACTTTCTGTCGGTACCTACAAATATTTAATTTATTTTTATAGCCTTCAAAAACGGATTGAAGGATACAGGTTTAAAATATATTTTTACTAATGACTGCCCTCAATTCGCTTCGTGAAATGTTTACACATTCGAAAAAAGGTTTACACCGTATTTTAAAATTAACATCTTATTTATTTGCAAACGCATTAAAATAAAGTAAACGCTAAATATAACCGCACTCAAATTGGCAAAATTGTTTCCGAGATAAGCGGAAACAAAAGCGCATAGAAAGAAAAAAACTTTACCAATATTATATTTTTTGATCGTCTAGATAATTAAGTATGGTTATGGCATACATCTGCGCCAGTTTTGAAGTGTACCTACTATAAATAATTGTATTGTAAGTCGGAGTAACATGAAGCATTTTGGCTGAATTGGTACGGCCTAGAGTACCTACCTATTGAACGAATTCCTTTAAATCTGGTGAATGCCGGTTGGCTAACTACCACCTTGTGGTCTAAGTCAGCCTCCAAACGAAGTTGTCGCATAACACCTTTGAGGGCCAGTTTTTTTCGATTTCTTCCTTAGCGATATAAAAATATAAATCAGTATTGCTTTTTGTCAAAGGCAATACTGATTTATTTAATTTGCAATTTTAATTTGACATGATGACCTCTTTCATCCATTTTTCCTGCTGAAAAAAAAATCTATCTCAAGTCGAAGGTCGAATAAAGAATCTTTAGATTTAAAATTAAACCGATCGAAGTCTGTACGTGACAGGTGATAATTAACTCAATAAATTACAGACCAAAGATTTTTAGAATTTCGCAGGAAAAGTTAGTCACTGTATCAGAAACAGCTTTATTCGCTACGCTACGATATATCTGCTGAGGCGATTGAATACAACTATTTCTACTTCTTTCTACATCTACAGTTTGTCTAGTATCAAAGGGAAACTTGCTCTTGTATATAACTAGGAATCTATGTATATTGTATACTCGTACAAAGGGCATTCCCAGACGTAGGCTGTCATTAGGGGACGCCTCTTCTTCGTTTGTTACAAATTCAATATTTGTATTAACAAAGAATAACAATGTGAGTTAGATAGATTTTATCGCATATAGCTGTAATAAAGTACAGAACCTAGAAGTTATTTGTATGGAGTCTTATTAAAAGAGCGAATAAGTATTTTACTTAGTTATTGCGCTCACCAAAACATCTCTTTGACCACAGTTTCAGAGAAAATGTACAGATTAGATACATTCAAACAGCATTAAATAGTGATTTGTTTTTTTCAGGCCGTGGTCTTCCGGGAAGCTAGAGGTCCTTTCGTGGAGGTATTTTACCAGTGTGTGACGCATGGGTTTTACACAGAGAGATGGCAAGAGCAAGCATACACTACATTGTCGCTGATTTTCATGTTCATTCTGCCCTTGATCATACTTGTGTGCACATACGTGTCTACTGTCCGAACTATTGCTCGTAAGTATTCTACCTAAACCTATTACGTACGCACACAAAGATTAATCTCACCAAAACATCATTTCTAACATGTAGACACACAGCTCATAACTCTTGATTCTATCCACCTTAACTCTAGAAACCTTACGTATTGGGCGAAAATTAGAGCTTGGCCGATGAGTGTTTTAAGATCCTTTTTTAAGAGCCATTCATCTTCAAGACTGTGGTTGACACTGACAAATTATTCAGTGTTTGACTAGGCACCTAACTTAATTACAATCATGAAAATATTTATCTTTCTAAAATAAAAAAAACATAATAATAAAGAATATCAAAGTGCAATTCACACATTTTATGCGATGATTTTACCGCCAATGCTTTTAGGTCCCTCATTCACATTCGCGGGAATACGGGAACCCCTTTATTGTGAACTAGCTTATGCCCGCAGCTTCGCCCGCGTGGAATTCGTTTAAGCTTCACCCCCTATTTCACTCCTTTAGGGGATGAATTTTGAAAAATCCTTTCTTAGCGGATGTCTACATCGTAGTGGCTATCTGCATGCCAAATTTCAGCCCGATCGGTCCAGTAGTTTGGGCTGTGCGTTGATAGATCACTATGTCAGTCAGTCACCTTTGAGTTTTATAGATATAGATATATATTTAGATAGCTATCTATCTATATCTATAAAACTCAAAGGTGACTGACTGACTGACTGACTGACTGACTGACTTATATAGTGATCTATCAACGCACAGCCCAAACCACTGAACGGATCGAGCTGAAATTTGGCATGCAGGTAGATATTATGACGTAGACAACCGCTAAGAAAGGATTTTGATCAATTCTACCCCCAAGGGGATAAAATAGGGGATGAAAGTTTATGATTTTCGACTGATTGAACTGAACGTACAGCCCAAACCACTGGACGGATCGAGCTGAAACTTGGCATGCAGGTAGATGTTATGACGTAGACATCCGCTAAGAAAGGATTTTAATCAATTCAACCCCTAAGGGGATAAAATAAGGGATGAAAGTTTGTGATTTTCGACTGATTGAACTGAACGCACAGCCCAAACCACTGGATAGATCGGGCTGAAATTTGGCATGCAGGTAGATATTATGACGTAGACAACCGCTAAGAAAGGATTTTGATCAATTCTACCCCCAAGGGGATAAAATAGGGGATGAAAGTTTATGATTTTCGACTGATTCAACTGAACGCACAGCCCAAACCACTGGACGGATCGGGCTGAAATTTGGTATGCAGATAGCCACCATGATGTAGACATTTGCTAAGAAAGGATTTTTCAAAATTCATCTCCTAGAAGGGTTAAATAGGGGGGGTGAAGTTTAAACGAATTCCACGCGGGCGTAACGAAGTAACTTTAGAGAATTAGCTCAGGCACTTTTTGTAGAGTTATACCTAAGTAATCTAAATGTTTCGACCACTTTTGTACACAGTAAAGATACATTTAGATTACTTAGGTATAACTCTACAAAAAGTGCCTGAGCTAATTCTCTAAAGTTACTTCGTTACGCCCGCGTGGAATTCGTTTAAACTTCACCCCCCCTATTTAACCCTTCTAGGAGATGAATTTTGAAAAATCCTTTCTTAGCAAATGTCTACATCATGGTGGCTATCTGCATACCAAATTTCAGCCCGATCCGTCCAGTGGTTTGGGCTGTGCGTTCAGTTGAATCAGTCGAAAATCATAAACTTTCATCCCCTATTTTATCCCCTTGGGGGTAGAATTGATCAAAATCCTTTCTTAGCGGTTGTCTACGTCATAATATCTACCTGCATGCCAAATTTCAGCCCGATCTATCCAGTGGTTTGGGCTGTGCGTTCAGTTCAATCAGTCGAAAATCACAAACTTTCATCCCTTATTTTATCCCCTTAGGGGTTGAATTGATCAAAATCCTTTCTTAGCGGATGTCTACGTCATAACATCTACCTGCATGCCAAGTTTCAGCTCGATCCGTCCAGTGGTTTGGGCTGTACGTTCAGTTCAATCAGTCGAAAATCATAAACTTTCATCCCCTATTTTATCCCCTTGGGGGTAGAATTGATCAAAATCCTTTCTTAGCGGTTGTCTGCGTCATAATATCTACCTGCATGCCAAATTTCAGCCCGATCCGTTCAGTGGTTTGGGCTGTGCGTTGATAGATCACTATATAAGTCAGTCAGTCAGTCAGTCAGTCAGTCAGTCACCTTTGAGTTTTATAGATATAGATTTTTTGATACATTCGTGGTATTCCTAGCTGTCAAAGTTGTAACAATTTGTGCAATATACAATCAAATGCAAACTTTTCAATTGTTTTTAACCGACTTCAAAAAAGAAGGAGGTTCTCAATTCGACCGTATTATATGCTTTTTTTTATGTACGTTCAGCGATTATTCCGTCGTTTATGGGCCGATTTTGATAATTCTTTTTTTGTTGTAAAGTAAATATGCGCAGTGGGGTCCCCTGATAAGGACACCAGGATCTGATGATGGCATCTCGGAGAAATCGAGGGGAACTTTCGAAAATTGTATGGACAACTCGTGTGTTTGTTCATGTTATCATAAGTACATTAAAGCGCTACCATTTCATGAAGATCTGGAGTCGATCTGATGAAGCCGAAAGACAGTCGAGGGAACTCCTCAACGATTTACTGCAGTTATCTAGTGTTTGGGCTTGATTAATTTGTAGTGACAAGAACTTTACACTTATATGTTGAATTGAGCGCCATCTGGCGAGTAGTTTTTGAGTTATCTCTACTTATCAAGATTGAAGTCGGTTATTTTTTTTTGTAAAAAGCAATTATTAGTAAAGGGATTATTAGGTATTCTAAAGCTCGACGCTCTTTTGATCATAAAAGATAAAATTTATATGGAACTTTCTCACCAATATTGTGAAGAATCTCTAGGGATGTCTTTACATCTAGGGATGGTCAGAATTTTATGACTTTCAATTATTTTAAACTATGTATATACTAGCTTTTGCCCGCGGCTTCGCCCGCGTGGAATTCGTTTATAACGCGAACCGGGGAAGGGGGTAGGTACGTCATCAACTATCGTCCTGGGAAAATTCATCGTAATCATTCATGCGGTGTAGATTTTTCATACAAATTTTCATCCGCTATTTCAAGCCTTTAGACTCTGACTCTTCTCTCTCTGACTCTGACTCTTGTGACTCTGGGTCTTCAACTATTTTCATTCCGAATTTCATCCAAATCGGACCGGTGGTTTAGCCGTGAAAACGTCACAGACAGACAGACAGACAGACAGACTTTCGCATTTATAATATTAGTATGGATGAGAACATTTTGAAAGCGGACAACAAATTCATAAAACAGATAATTATTTAATATATTTTTCATGTTTCAAATAATATTGAGAACCAACGAGAGAATATAATTATTCTTGAATTATATTCAGTTGTAGATATGATATTCGATTTTTGTCTGGTACAATAAGTGAGATATATCTTACAGAATAAGGACTAGCCATAGTACACAATATAATTCAAATAATTGATTTAAACTCAAAAAAAAATTTAAACTCGGTCAATAGATCTATTTTTAGTATTAAGAACATGATTAAGAAGAAATAATTTGGTACAAAAGCTCAGTTAAGTATTACTTAAAAATAGAATAGATGTCGAAAAATATAAATTTTTAATAATTGGTAACTGTCTGATCGCTGATTAAAACTCGTTTAACTAGGACTACCTTAGCTATAAAAAGAACGGAATGCCCCGAATATAACAGTTTTTAATACATGATTATATCACTATATCAATTAATTTAAGATTCTGAATAAGGTACATTTTATTAAATTTTATGTCACGAGTGCTCTTTGAAATATTTCTAAGTTTGTTACTTTACTTATTATCACAATGACATTGTTGACAACATTTACCTACATAATAAATATATTACTCGTACCAGCAAGATCAATCAAATAAAATTCTTTAGAACTACCCACGTGCATCCACATCTAATATTTCTACAATTTCTTATTAATAACGTTTTATTTACTTTTGCATTGAACTCGTCTCGTTTATCTGATATGAAGTCTATTAAGTCAGAAATAATATTTGTTTTATGATTTAAACTTAGCTCATTGCGGTTTGTATTCATTTTGTAATGATACCGGGTACTCACGATATAACATATCCCTTGCGCTGATATTTCCAACCGATTTTAAGGATTGTGGTCACTGATGAACCACGAAATATCGAGTCGAAATTATTAATATGCGTATTAAAATTATTGGCTTTCATTACTTACATTTCGTTTTATACCTTTAGACATAAGAAGTGATGTGTCAGTGGATACTCTCTTCGCCTTAGTGTACCGCAGCCGTTTAAGTGAACGTTAAATTACTTATTAGTCTTTTCATTATTTAATAAGGCTAGATCGTAATATTCATAAAGTGTTTTTGAATGCTTTGTACTAAAAAAATACTTACATTTCGTGACTACGCTGCAGCTGTTGTCCGCCAGCAACCCAAGAAGCGGACTATAAAGAGGACCGAGAGGGATAGCGGGAACCTCCGCATCGAGCCCCCTCGTTGTACTGTGCCCAACGTTCACAAGGACGAAGACGGTTTCATAAAGGAGCGGAAGAAGAAGACACCTTCTTGTCGGAACCAATGTGGTACAGCACCGACCGGACCCAACCATTTGCTACGTCCCGCCGTCCTTGTGATGCCTGTCTATATCTCCCGTCTTCTTTATACCACGAAGGCGTCTGACGTCGTCGAGTACCTAGAGATTAAGATGAAGTTTCGGGTGTATGTCGAAAAGTTGGAAGCGCGTAATGCAGTGAACTTCGCTTCGTTTGTTTGAACTGCATATATCGACTGAACATCTGTCCTCAAAAGGGGTCGTGTTCCGCAAGTTCCGCGGACGTCAACCACCCCTGAAGGTTCAGGTCGCCGCGAAAACGTGATTCGTAGTATTAAGTTTATATTGTTATGTATGTTAGTCTGTAAAGTACTTATTTATGATATGGACCTCTGTACATTATGTACAAATCGGATCCTGTAGCAGGGTGAGCAGTCTTTTGTATGGTTTGCATCCCAACCCTATTCTTGACTAAATAAGCAATGTGGGTTTCTTTCATACGTCAGGACGTCAGCTCAGGATATCAAATGCAACACAGGTTTCTAAGCCAAACATACAACCAACTCCGTTTATTGAATCCAACTGTTTGGCTCAGTACCTAAAGATGCTATTAGATTTGGTTTGGTATTTTGACATCTTAGATTTACTTCACGATAGATATTGATTTTATCTGTTGATATTCGCTCTCGCGACGCACGCGTTATTTATCAACAACTGTTAGAGATTCACGGTATTACAATTAATATAATAAGGAACCATTACAAGATTTCACACCGCTAGACATTCATTTTCTTACTTTTTTATTTTCCAATTCTATTAACAGCTATCAGATTCACTATGAATCAGCGCGTACAGATTAAATCACAATAATCGCATCAAACCAGTATCATAGGTTTACTATCTCCGACATACATATTACTTTGTAAATATATGTTTATGATCTGAAGTAAAGATTTATTATTATTATCTTACACTCCATCATCATTTCTCTTCAGTAATATTCCTCTACTTATCAGTAATATTATTCGTCAAAAATTTCTACAATATGTTAATAAAATGGTTTTCGTACTGGTGGAGACGTAGACTGAGACAATTAAAGACCAATGTATGTCATTTACTGGTTTCACAGAAATTTGAACAACCTAAGCCAATGACACGAAAAAAACAAAGCCAAATGATTCCATTTCTGTTACTTATTACGTGCCAGATTTTTTTAGAAAAGCACAGTTACTTTTGTAAACAAATTTAACTGCTGACTGTGTGTATTTCTTGTGCTACATACAATTTCTTTCTTGTGTGTGGTGACACCCCGCACACGTCACATGGTGACGTCACCGAAGCCTGAAACGCGCTATCGAAGATTTCTACATCGCTGGTATATATACCACGCCTCGAGTACATTCACTCGGGGCCTCGGCCGCCCCCCAGGCATGTCGTCTCGCCTGGCGGGAGATCTCCCTTTGCCAAATCGTGCTATCATAGATTTGCCATGCTCACCAGTTGTTACTCGTAAGTATACTACTTCGCTAGTTATCCACTTCGCCATGAGATATTTATTCATATCTAGGTCTGTACTACTTACCTCTAGATATAAGTATACGTCATTTATTGTCAAATTTCGTATTAAAACTCGTTTTAGGTCAATTTAGATTTCACGTTACCATTTCTTTACCTATTTCACCTATCTGTTTGTTCCGCTATAAATCAAGAACGGCTTAAGCGAATTCAACATGATTTTCATAGGAAATAGAAGGCTATTTTTTATCCCAGAATTCCCAAAGGATTGGGATTTATGTGGGAAAAACTTTCACGCGAACGTCGTCGTTGTGGTTACAGCTTCTTACGAATAAACCTGCGGTGGCTTCGTGAAACTGTTGACGTCTGTGTGAAGGCTAAATTAATATTTCAGTCTTATAAATTACTTACAAAGAATGTAAAACCATATTTATTAATACTTCAGACTAATATCAATTCGGCTGAGAATAGTATATCTAACTTCAGTAAAAAATTTATAACAAAGAGAACCGTCGGAGTAACGGATAAAATACCTTATTAAATTCCAAAACAAAAAGTAAACAAACACTTGATTTACCTACTTTAAACTCGTATATAAAATGACTAGCGAACCGCCCTCGCTTCGCTTCGGGACCCGTAAGTATCAACCGCGCAGGTCCCGCTCCCGTAGGAATTTCGGGAAGATAATAAACTATCACCAAAATTAATTCAGGTTAAATTAAATTAAACTTAGAAATAAAGCTTACGACAAAACAATAGCAAAGTAGCAAAGGATCACAGCAAGATTAATTCAGATTAAACTTGGAAACGCGGCAAGTTTGGTATGGCAGTGGGTTCGACCAAATTTGATTACCATAAAAACGGTTCTAGTGTGTTAATCTTAAAAGATAGACATATACTGTCGTGGACATTTTTTTAGATCATTTCAAGAGGAATAATTCTTTCATAGATATACTTTTGGTATCTTGAATCGTTTTCGCAACGCATGCAACGAAAGCCCTCGAGAATGAATAATTTTCCCCGTTTTTTCCACATTTTCCATTATTTCTTCGCTCCTAATTATTGCAGCGTGATGTTATATAGCCTAAAGCCTTCCTCAATAAAAGGTCTATTCAACACAAAAAAAATTTCAATTCGATCCAGTAGTTCCTGAGATTAGCGCGTTCAACCAAACAAACAAACAAACAAACTCTTCAGCTTTATAATATTAGTATAGATTTGGTTATTGTGTTCATTTAAATTGCTGAAAATATTCTACACCTTAACCTAGGAGACTATCTACGAGTATAACGTCATTTTTAGTAACGATATTTTTCGAATATAGGTACACAAGTACGAAAAAGTAGACTATTATGGTTATTCATTGGCCTTCTAGGCCGCTATCCCACTGGCGTTTTACGAGCGTTGGCGTTGACGCGACGTCAACGCTGCACAGACGTGACGTTGACGTCGCGTCAACGCGGCGTTAGTGTTGCGTTTTTTAGGAACAGGTACTGAGCGCGACGTTAACGTTGCGTTCAGTCTAAGCGCAACGTTAACGTCGCGTCAGCTCAGCAGCGACGATGCGCAGACGTTGGACCAACGCGCAACGCCAACGCTCGTTAAACGTCAGAGGGATAGCGGCCTTAGTATCACAACAAGATCTCACAACATCTATCATCTTAATACAGTGTAACCTCGATATAACAAAGTAACTGAAGAAAATCAGAAAATATTAGTTATACCAAGTAACTTGATACAATTAGCTTCGTTATACAGAGGTTAGGTACCTATCTATTACACTCTTCGTTTTGAAAAGGTGAAAAACAACAACAAAAAATGTTTAATATTCTCATCAGTATGGTAGGAGTACCAATCTAAGTCTAAGCAGATTAGGGTAAGCACCCTATTATAGTGAACTATTTTCATTAACAAATAAAACGTATTTTAAAGAAAAAACTGTTTTTTATGTATTTAGGTAAACACTTTTTTGAGGTTGAATGTTAATAACCAATAGTCTTTTTTCTAACGGTTATAATTTAATGAAATGTTTTAAATAGAGGTAAATAATATACGTGTCCCAAAATTCAACGATAAGCGGGAACTGGAGGGTGGACTTGCTCATGACCAAGTCAGTAGTTTGCAGATCAATTAATTCAGTCCAAAAAGCGAAGCCAAAAGTCGTACGAGAGCCACGTCAATTGAAAACGATAAGGTGCACAGTAAACAAAGGAGCATGTCATATCCCTTTGAAATTCCAAGTGATTACTTTGAACAAGTACAATTAAAGAAAGGGTCTTGTTTAAAAATGGTACGAATTTTTTTGTAGCTACATTTCTTTACAGTATAATACCATTTTGTAATCTTGGTTAGATACGTCAACTTTTAAAAATACTTTTTTTACACAATGATGAGTGAAAGTAGACTGAAAGTAAGAATCTTGCAAAATTTTAAGGGTGTTTTAGTATTTGTTTGATTTTTGTGTAAAACTGCAGGCTTTCTGGGATTTTTAAGAATTGTGGTGAATAGTTACTTCTTAGATTTCCGATACAAGAAACAAATCTGAAATATTTGAAAAACTGTGGTCGTGGTAGTTCAAAATAACACAAAGGGTGTAAATTTTCGAAAATTTATTTTTTATGAAAACAAAAAGCGCTAGATTTTTTTTTATTTTTCCTGCGGTAGTCATGAATAATTCCACCCTCCAGTTGCCGCTTATCGTTGAATTTTGAGGCACGTTTTATATTGCAATTATTGAGAATTCGTTATAAAAAGGGTTTCGATAAATTGAATGTAACATGTATATCCTATCCTACTAATATTATAAATGCGAAAGTTTGTAAGGATGTATGTGAGTGAGTGAGTGAGTGAGTGAGTGTGTATGTGTGTTTGTTGCTCTATCACGCAAAAACTACTGAACGGATTTTCATGAAACTTTGCAGTAATATAGCTTAGACATCGGAATAACATAATTTGTTAAAATTTATAGAGATTTTTGAAGGGGCTGGTTTCCCGAAGCGAAGCGAGGGCGGATTTACTAGTTAACAATAATTATACAGCGGGTAGTTTGAGGCGATTACAAAAATTGTCGTTATATCATTTTAGAATTTATCGTGAAATTTCCAATTTCATACATCAACAATCATTGTCTCTTTTTGGACATTATCCGTACCAGAAAAAATAGGTAATAAGGTATCTAAAGTAAAATGTCAAAGTTTATATTTTCCCGAGAGACATTGTCACCAATAACAACACCTGACTTTTTAAACAACGTGAGAATAAGGAATGAGTTGATGAGGCACGTTGTATATTGCAATTATTGAGAATTCGTTATAAAAAGGGTTTCGATAAATTGAATGTAACATGTATATTAACAATACAGCGAGTAGTTTGAGGCGACTACAAAATATGTCGTTATATCATTTTAGAATTTATTTTGAAATTTTTAATTTCATACATCAACAATCATTGTCTCTTTTTGGACATTATCCGTACCAGAAAAAATAGGTAATAAAGGTAAAGTAAAATGTCAAAGTTTACATTTTCCCGAGAGACATTGTCACCAATAACAACACCTGACTTTTTAAACAACGTGAGAATAAGGAATGAGTTGATATTACTCGCTCGATCACTTATTTACGAGTAGGTAAATCTTTTATTTTATTTTTCGTTTCAATTATTCATCATAGGAATATCGATTTGGAAATTTGAAGAATAACTCTTAGTAATTCCACAAAAAAGATGGTTGTATCCTTTGATATCTTTATTTTTTTTAATTATTAGGTAAGAAATCGAGTAGTATAAAATATAAATTAAAATCACAATTAAATTATATTGTTTAGCTTCAAAATCTTTTGTATTAATCTTAATGTTACGAATTCTGATTGCAGTGTAAATTGTTCTTAAGAAGTATAATCAAGTGTTGGATAATTAAAGTCATTTACTTACCATCTTATTAACCACTTATCGTCAAGTGGCTCTTTTCCCGGCTATAAAGAAGGGCTAAGTGGATATAATCATGCACAGTGAAGGCTTTCGTGGGAAATTTATATAATACCTACAACTACATCCCCACTTAGGTTATTTTTGTACGATTTTCATTATCAATTATATCAAATACTTAATTTGGTAACAATGGTTATGTAACATATTTTCGTTAAGTGGCAATTATTATGGAAATGATTATGTCCACATTCACGGTACGAAGTTAAATTAAACACAGATAATATAATCAAACTCAAACATTAAATTATAAGTTCTATATAATTTGATGCCTGTGGGATTAAGACCCAAATTAACATAATATGCAAGGTATTTTGAAATAAATATAGTTTTATAGCTGAACGGCTGCTCGGAGTTTCATGGACCGAGTTCTGCACAAATGTCTCCATACTTGAAGAGCTCGGCATTACACAGCGACTATCAGCTATAGTGCAAACTCGCATCCTAAAGTTCTTCGGCCACGTCTCTAGAAGAGGTAACGACTCCATTGAACGTCTGGTGGTGCAAGGCAGAGTGGAGGGTACTAGGCCACGCGGTAGATCACCCAGGCGATGGATCGACCAAATTAAGTCTGCTGTGGGCGGCCCATTGCACGAGTGCACCAAAATGACGACCAACAGAGCAAAATGGCGAGAGACAGTGAGGCGAATTACATCTGCCAAGAATGCGACTGCATGACGACCACGACCGCTCTGTCAAGAGCGAAACGACTAAGAAGAAGAAGCTGAACGGCTAATAAATATTGAAGCGAGAAGGAGGGTAAAGTCAATATTTTCTAAAACATGAAAGGCCAAGGACTCTTAACTGTCAAAATTCATCAAACCCAACACTGTAATATATTACTTATATCAATTTGGTAATGTAAAATAATGTATTGAGTTTCGGTCTTCCTAATGGGAGTCTCAAGAGTTTAAAAACTTTTCTTTAATGTGCTTGTTATAAATCACCATAATCATATCGAAGAACGTTATTTCCCACACCAATCAGTTTTTTTGCTTCGAATTGTCCAAGTCTCATTAAAACATACAAACAGTAAGTTTTGTACAGCATTGGAAGTAACTTAATTAACGTATTTCTGATATTTATTATCTTAAAAGTTTCTATGTTTGGCTTAGTTTCTTCATTTTTGCTTTGATATTTCATTGACGTATTACACAACTCTGTTTTCCGATAATCACGACTGATTACTATCACCCACCTTCTTAAAGTCGTCATTACATGGACCCAGTGGAAGCCTACTTTTCGGTTCGTGGCCTTGACTCGCCTAGTTATAAATTAACTTTTTAATTTACAAAATATTAAATAACGATAATATCAAAGTTATGAGTTCTAAATTGAATTTAATAATCCATTTGTTTGCGATAACAATAACAAGCAATTCTGATATAATTATTAGAAATATTCCTATGAGGTACCATAATAACATGTACCTACAATAAGGAAAATTTGAATTTCAAATTAATTTATTAAATTATTACAGGTAGTTTAAGTTAGAAAGTTACCCTTACCTACACTCATTGCCCTAAGCGATATTGAATATTTAAAACATAAGATTGTGTATAAAACTGACAAACCTCATTTGCTATCTTAATTCCATTAAAAAAAATCACTATCTGCTTCTCTATCACAATGTAGGCAATTGTCCTCAAACGCTTCGCAGAACGGACAATTACTTGATTGAATGTATCCGTGGAAACTCCTTGCTTCCAAATATAGCGTCATTCTTTGACAACGCGTCATTAAACCAGCATTTTAGCAAATCTTAAACAGATAGTTCTAATAATAAACGTAGGTACAAATGTACTAAGTAGTGGTCTCAATCGCAAGATTGGAGCGAGATTGCGTTCCATGGCTAAATCGTTTTAGATCCTTTTCTGATCCAATCAGATGGAATCTATAAATCGCCAAAACGTGTGAGATTATGGTATAAATCATACTATATTATGTTATCGATAGAATTTGGTCACTTTGTACAATCGTTACAACAAACCTGTATACTATTTTAATAAGTTTAACTATTTTAATAGTAGATCGAATTGTATGTAGAAATAGAAAACTAAAAGCTTGTTCTATTTATTTATTTAATAAGTTTACCATAGTAACAATAAAGAATACAATTTGTATGTTTTAGGAGACAAACAATAAATGAACTTTAAATCTAGTTAATAAATCTGGTTAAATAACTGTGAATTAAAAAAAACCACTGACAAATAAATTTCTCTATTTATCTGTGCGTTACCATAATTTATAGCTAATAATTAAAGTTTACACCAATAATTCAATTTAATGCCAAAAAATGCCTTTCATCATTTTGGAAATGAGCTGGTACACTTCAAACTTCTCGACCGATTTCTAACAAACCTAAGTAGGTAAAACCCACCGCAAGTAAACTGGGTTTCTATTTAAAAAAACGTACTAAAACAGACAGAAAGGTCCAACTCATAGCACCCTTCTTTTTGTGTCGGGGGTTAAAATGAAGCAAACACAAAAACAGCATTGTATATATTAATTTATTATTTAATGTAATTAAAATAATGTAACTGAAATTAATTTAATTTAAATTTATTAAATTTAAATAAACACGTATAGAATAATTTAACATGGTATCAAATAGAGCCCTAGCGAAAATTATTATGTTTAGTTAGCATATTTTTAACTATGTATTAGGTGTACTGAGTTCCTACTAGGTATTTAGGGTTTCTGACACCACATGATCCAATAAAATCTGAACAAGAGCTACAAGTTTCAATAAAATACAGTTTAGTTATTTTGTAACGCTACATACTATTTTAAAATTAAAAACTTTTGCTAGGAGTTGCAGTGTCGTTGTGGTTTATGTAAACTGATTGGAAGCTACACTTCATCGCAAAAACATGTCACATACTATGTTGACCAAACCTTTGTATAGAAATGGGTAGCGTTATTCTTTTTTTGGTCCTCAATGCTCGATTGAAGTAGCTGCGTTGTTGAAAATATGAAGAACACAACTATTTACATGTTGCCACGGATTGTCAACATATCGTTGCGATGTTATGTCATCTTCGCATGTGAAAACAGACTGTAATGCAAGCTGATAAAATATTTTTTTAAGTATCCAAAATATAAAAATTATTTTTTCAGAAAGCGAAAAGGTGTTTCAGTCAGAAGTAACGCGGCAAGAAAAGTATCTCACCCCTGATGTGAATAGAAGACGACTGATAGATAGAGCGAAGATGAAGTCTCTAAGAATGTCAGTGGTGATTGTCGCTGCCTTCATTATATGGTGGACTCCTTATTATGTGATGATGATTATATTCACATTCTTAAACCCCGACAAAAACGTGAGTATTGATTAATACAATGACTTTATTTATTATTTTAATATAAAATGAAAAGAAGATCAAGAAGCATCATTACTAGTTATTTTAAATAAGAACAAAACATGTTTAGAGAGGAGATAGGAACATGCAAGGTTAATACCTAACAAGTTTCAGTGGAATTCAAAACAGTCAACAAAATGCATAATAAAAGCATTCATTGCATAGCTCTTAGATAGTTATCAAATTTTAAGTGATGAGGCATGACACAGAAGCCCCAAGCTACTCTCACATGATAATTACATAGAAGGCATTTCCATCGTAGTTGTATAGTCAAAGTCGTAATAAAATATGTATTTCAAGGCGAATGATAATGTCCTCTATTTTATTTAAAACGTACTTTATTTTATTTAAAATATCTCAAGGCTTCAATCATTGTTAAAATGTTCAACTCAAAAATTGTCAACCTCGGTTTTGCACATGTTAGTTGTTAATGTCTTAATTCATTTTTTTGCTTTGATTTTCCTTTTGTCCCAACATAAACAATGTATATTTTCGACACAAAGGCTAGAACAAGTCTAACGATATCACACAGATATACATATATATCTCACTGTGCTTAATATAGCGTTATCTCATTTTAAGTTCTTCATCCGTAAATATTTCTAAAACACTGCTCCTAAGTCTTAAGTTTCTTGGTGCTAATAGAAATTAACTTCACTACTTCATATTCAAATTCTGAAAGCTTACTTAGTGTATAGGTAGGCATTAGTTTAAAATTATTTCTCATTTACTATTCACATAATAAAATACCCTTAACCTAAAATTTTCTATCATGAGTAATGACATTCATTATAATATGTGTGTGATATAAAACATCAGTTAATTTATTATATAATAAGTTTAAGGAAAAAAATACCTAAGTAGGTACCTATGTAATGGATAAAACTCGCAAAATGGTTGGTTAATTTAAATCAAGTTTAAACGGAATTAATCTTTCATTGGATTATTCGATCCCGAATGTGATTAAATATATAAAGCGATAGCTGAATGTTAATAAATAGATAAAATACAGAGAAAATAACCGCATATATATTGGCCATAAATCAAAAAGACCTATTTTTGGATAATATGAACAAAACGATCGAATATAACATTAATATTCGGGAATATATGTACGTATGTAGGTCACATTAATAAATCAAGGATCTGTCCTTATAGTCGTTATAGGAGGAAGAATAACAACTGTGCAGGACTATAAACATAGCAATGGTATTTTTCTACTTTTTGGTTTCTGTTATTATGACCTAAATAAAGACGCATAAAATTATTTACAGTTTAGTAGTTCGTTTTTACATACTCGTACTAATATAATCGTGAACCTTTTTTTTATTTTTTGAGGTTAAGGATGCTGATAATAATTATTGAACTTAAACAATATCCTATATAATTATATTTTATGTCTGTTTTATTGTGATAAAGTACTTTTTGAACAATAACACAATAAATAATTTTTATAATTGTATTGAATACCAGTGTTTTGACCATTTGATTAGTCTTTCGAACTCTGAGTGATTAATGGCCATAATTGATTTTTAAAATTAATTTTCATAATATACAAACATCGATCAATTACAATTTCACTGTATGCAGTCTACCAACATATTTATTTTATTTTTGTTTACAGCAAAGTGAAGAACTCCTCTCTGGTATCTTTTTCTTTGGAATGTCGAATAGTCTAGTCAATCCAGTAATATATGGTGCTTTCCATTTGTGGCCTAGGAAGAAACGATCTCGGCATAGTGACAGGTACAGATATAGTATCTACGTATTTTACTTTTTCTAACATAATAATAAGTTATAGATGCTGTAGAAAAATTATAGGATAGTAGGAGTTTTTTTTTTCAAATTTATTTTCCTGCTTCATTTCGAATGCTTTATTTCCTCTAATCCGATGAATTTATTATGCAACTTATCAGGAGTAGACTGGACAAGAGGAGTTTCAAAATTAACGTGACGTAGTCCATTAGGCAATCATTAAAATAATTGTTATTTAAAATTACACATCTTTCATAGCGTTTAGATATCTTACACTGCTCTTCTTAATAATGGAAACATATTGTTTCAGGATTAATTCCGTAGTTTGCATTTTGCCTCTTTTAATAATGATCCATTTAACTATTAAAATATCTACTTGTTTTCAGTAAGGTAAGTAAAATATTGATAAGCAGTTTACGGAAGTTATAACCCCAAACCTAACCCTCCCGATTTTCCGGCCTGAGTTAAAATTCTATACGCATCTTTCAGGTTCATGATTGATTATGTGACTACCAGAAATGATTTATAACTTGTTTCAGTGAAGTAAAACATAGTGAGGAAACTTGCATACGAATGAGCTCTTCAATGTGTGTGTAACTAAGCCAAATAAACATTTTGCGTTTGGCCAGTGTGGTGGATTATGGTCCGTAACCCTCGCATTATGAGAGGAGATAGGAAGAGGAGATAGGAGGAGATAGGTTAAAGTGGGACAGTTATGGGCTTGACTGGGCTTCTAAGGAATAAGATATTTATTCATCAATCGTCAGTCAATATTTATAAAACTCTCGCGTTACGACGCGAGTGTCTGACAGACAACGCTGAAATTACTGAACGCAAGAAGCTGAAAAGTGGCATGTATGTTCTATGGGAAGTGTAGGTAAGGCAAGATTTTTTTAAATTCTCCCCTAAATTATTAAAAGGGAGATAAATTGAAACAAAAATTCCACGCAGCTTAAGCCGCGCGGGGACACCTAGTTTATATGGTGGTATCCACCTTGTATAACATGTTTTACAAGTATTCCAATTTTCATCCATGAGATTAAAATACGACAGAGCAATTTAATTCAATATTTCATTTTACTCTCAGGATTATTCAAAATATTCAGAGACTGCGTTTGACGCGCTGCTGAAAATTTAAATTAAAAATGAATTATTGTTGACTTAAAATAATCGTGCATTGAGTGAACCCAAGAATTTAATCATATATATTCTCAGAATGAAATCTTTGACTATGTAACGTATACATATACATCTAATATCGCACTGTACCTACGTTGCTATAATGATGGCAATGTTAAGTATGAGCAAAATTAGACTTCAATGTAAAATATTTTTAGGTATATTAAATGGCTGAGTGCAAAGCATCTCAAGCAATTTCACCCAACATTCCATGGAAAACAAAAATTGTATTTGTCCCTTCCACTAATCAGTATTCAAGATTAAAAATTAAAATTCAATATTTCAAATCGTAATTTAATTTTCGTACAAATATTGAGAAATATCTTTTAGACATTAATTTTTTATTCAAGAAGCGGTATCCTCAAAGGTTTTCATAAAGGAGAGTTCGCATAAGCACTTGCATTACGTGTGATTTTTGTCGCTTATTGGATTATTCTCTCTAGGCCAATGCCACCCTAATTTATGTCTTTAATATCGTTTCTGATAGATTTTGCCTTGCACAATATATCATGTACATATGTCTCAGGTTCTAAGCAACGTGTTAAAATGAAACATGCACCAGATTCTAAGTTAGACTTGTAGCAATACAAACAGCAATGCAATCTTATAGACAGACAAACAAAAATTCTTAAAATAATACTTTTGTCTTCCATTGGCCTTATGAAGCCCTTTCATACATTTTTTCGCATATAAATGTCCCATGTACATACATAGAAAGAAAGAGTACCTATATTTTGCTTACAGGCTAAATTAAACCCCCAGGTCCAGAAAGTTGAATTCCTATTAAGTTGAATTCTTTGAATGTTGAAATCGCGATAAGTTGAATCCCATTAAGTTGAATTCTCTGAAATTGAACTGTAAGGTAGATAGAAAGATAAGAAAATTTTTAGCCGGGACCGGCAATTCCATACTCTCGGCGACTCAAGTATAGGATAATTAGTCAATCTGGAAAACGCGTCAGATACGTGGTTTATTTTTAGTAGATATGAGAATTGAATTAAATGGTATTACATTAGTAATGAGCCAAATTCACATAGTTTTCACGTACAAAAAAAAATGTTAAAGTACTTACCAACCTATATTAGTCTTTTGTAATAAAACCCATGAGTAATAAGTAGAATATATGTTTTACTTTTTTCGTTGATTCATTACTAATTGAAACTTTTCCTTAAACATGATTATTTTAAAGAATTTCTGCTGGATAAAAAATACTAGTAACAAAAGATAAATATAATTAGTAGATAGTAGATTGAACAATTGATAGTAGATGAACAAAGTTCGATTGATAGCAGTCGTTAAGCCATGTCGGAGGCCTTCGGGCGGCTTGAAAACTTTCGACACTGGGTTGGCCACTAACCCCTCCACCAACCCGCATTGGAGCAGCGTGGTGGAGTATGCTCTAGGCCTCCTCAGTAATGAGGAGAGACCCGTGCTCAGTAGTGGGCCATTAGTGGGTTGTAGCTTAGCTTTTTTTTTTTTTTAGATTGAACAAAGGCTTTCTCTTAATATTTTAAAATATTGAATGGATAAACAGGCCAGAAGCGGTGATAGCCTAGTGGAATTAAGAATTCGGCCTCCTATTCGGAGGGTCCGGGTTCAAATCCCTGGTCACGCACCTCTGACTTTTCGGAGTTATGTGCGTTTTTATCCTTTGAATGTCACTTGCCACAAACGGTGAAAGAAAACATCGTAAGGAAACCTGCGTGCCGGAGAGTTTTCAAAACTCAAAGGTGTGTGAAGTCTCAGTGAAGAAGTTAACCTTCTCATTTTGAGAAGAGACCCGTGCTCAATAGTGGGCCATGATGTGTTGAGATGATGATGATGATGACTACCTACGAGATTTGAAGTCGTTGATTTTCGTTCATCGATATAATTTTATTTTATCTCCAATGTTATCGTTAAAAATAGATTCTATATCCTTACTCGGTATTCACAATCGATACGATTTGTTTTAATGGCTTCCCACACAAATGCCAGATTCCGCCTCTGCAATTACGGAATATTGCTGATTGATGGCGAGGATTTAAAATGCTGTAAGTATTAGTGTAGGCTTTCAAAATAATTTGATTTAAAGCGTTCATAGCCCGGCGGCTTGCGTCGATCGTAAGTGATCGACAAAGGTAAGTAACTGCGGGCGCGATTGGTAGTTGCATGGGTGACCGCTAGTGGCAGAATTTTTTGAGCGCTTCCGTGCTTCAGAGGGCACGTAAAGCCGACGGTCCCGGTTGTTATCGATAGATAGCAGTCGTTAAGCCATGTCGGAAGGCCTTCGGGCGGCTTGAAAACTTCTGATACTGTCGATTGTTGATGTTGATTTTAAGAATAATTTTAAATCATAAAATCCCCTGCCAAGTATCTTCTGTGCATTAATCAAAAAGCCTAAAACCATTAAATAGTCCCTAGATTCGTCCTTAAGATAAATCTTACCATGCCCACTAATGGGACCTTAGTATCGGATAGTTACAAATAGGTACTGACCTATAGCTGATGTCTTGGAGACATGGATAAATTGGATACAGATTCTTTAACTTCACACACTGAATCTGTCTCCTACGAAACGTATGAAGGACGGAACGTATGAGACATACTTACTAGTTGATAGTAGTATATTTCAAATATATGTACATAATGTACCTACTCTATTTGTGAACCAACACAACATGTTTATCACGTAAATTAAATTTTCCAGTGTAGGTAGGTAGGTACCTACCTGTGAAGGAAATTTACTTCCTGCTAAAATATTTCGTTATTAAGTTTCAGTAGGTACTTTAGCACATTGTATATTTCATTAACTACTATTGACAAGGTTGAAACTACGTAAGCCTTTTCTTTTTTGTTGCTGAGATTGCACCTTACCTATAAGAAATATTTTTCAAAAACATTATGATTATTAATGACTGGTTCAAACTAATTAATTATGTTATTGGGTACTTTCTTCAAGTAAGGCAAAAGTTTATTAATTAAGACCATAATATTACGTTACCTACTTAGGATAATTGACAACTTAAAGGTCAGAAATCCAGACCACGACAGAGCTTTTATTCGTTTTATAAAATACGGAGCTTTAGTAGAACCTTACGATCATTCATAATGTTCCTGCCTGTCTGATTTATATTTTGTACTAGCATAGGTACACGAAGTTAAATTAAGTTTAGATGATTATAGTTTACAGTTTACTATAAGGAAGTACTTATGATATTAAATTAAATTTGGTGATTAAAATTAATAAAACTTATTCATTTTATTGAGCACAGGTCTCTTCTCAGACTAAAAAGGTTAAGGCCATAGTCCACCACGCTGGCCAAGTGCCGATTAGCGGACTTCACACACCTTTGAGATTTGCGAACTCTCCGGCATGCAGGTTTCCTCACGATGTTTTCCTTCACCGTTTGTAGCAAGTGACATTTAAATGCTTGAAACGCACATACCTAACTCCGAAAAGTCAGAGGTGCGTGCCTTGGGATTCAAACCCGAACCCTCCGAATAGGAGGTGGGGTTCTTAACCACTAGGCTATCAATAAAAAATATATATTATTCTCAGTGCTTACGACGGCACGACATCGACACATGTGAACATTGAAGTGTTTTTTTTTATTTTAAAATCATGTAGGAATAACAATAATTTCAATAATATTACTAACTACTCACATAAAATTGGTTTTGATGCAATACTCATAAAATTCACGCATGCACTGCTTGTTTTTATTTTTTCTACTCAAAGATTATTTCCGCTGTTTGAAAGAGTGAATCTACACACGCTGCGGAAACGAAAGTATGCCTTTGACCGCATAGCGAAAAAACCGTGCCGTTGAGGGTTGGCGAGGGTGTAATTAATTATTTATTATAAACCGCGAGGAACAAAACCGTAAGGTAATCTGGCAAGACTGATGTTAAGTAATATAATATAATTTTTATTCTAGCTTTTGTAGCAACTGGAAGTAACATTGATATAATAATATAATGATAATGTATACACATTGTTTTTATTGTAATTTCTTTGTAGTTGATTTGAATTCAATGTACTTTGGTGTTCCATTAATTAAATAGCTAAATGTCAACTTAAATACAATTCATGATTGTTTTCTCGGTAACCCGCTCTCTTCGCTAAGGGAAACATGTTCCTTAGTCTTGCTTACTCAAAATATTATCTACAATGTGGGGTGTTTCTTATAACTGACACTAGCTAACCCGGCAGACGTCGTTCTGCAACATACATATTGTTAAACGCGCACTCCTGTTCAGTAGTAGTTTTTTGTAACTTTAGAAAAATTAGCGCAATCAAACAAACAATCCTTCAACATACACGGGACTCATATATAAACTACTTATAGTGCCAGTGCTCAGAATCTCCTTGTAATGACATCTAGCGTATTGTAAGTGAACTGTAACTTTACAAATGACAGCTAGCTTTCTTGCACCGATAAATGAACCATTGTAATTATAGAGGGCGTTGTAAGCTAGTAAAGAGAGGGAATCTGAGAATGTTTTGTTAAAAACACTTTTAAAAATATACATAAAAGGATTATAAATTATATACCTATACCTACCTGCAAAATCACTCTTTCTATTTCTGAAAACCGTATAAAAATCTGTTTCATAGTTTTCGAGTTTATCGCGGTCAGACAGACAGACAGAAAGACAGAAAACAGGACTTCTTTTTATAATATGTATAGATAATATATTATAATATCTATTATATTTTTTATTTGTGAAACGATTGAAATAAAAAAGCACTATTTCTTACGTGCAGCTTACATGATTTGCACAAAATATAAATGAATGAAAAATACCCAAATTCATTTACAGACAAACAAATAATAATAATAAGGGCTCCCAACAATAGTTGGTATCTACCATGTGGCCACCGTTCTAGGTCAGTTACCTGTTTTTTATATTAAGTAGGTAGGTATGTATTTTTCATATTTTAATATATTTCAAGAAACGTAGGTACATCAGAATGGTAAAAGGACAAATAGTAAATAGCTGGAAGATATCGAATTCAAGCAGTATATCCTTTTCAGCGTCACTGAACCGAGGACTGGCAGTTCAGTGATCAAACATTTTACCTCGTCGTTACGTTTATACTTCATTACCTACATCAGAAAAATCCACCTGAACAGACATCCAGAAATCTTACATAAAGAGATGAATGATTACGTATTATTATGGCTGAGCCTGGGACTATGTTCGCTCGTGGAAGTTTCCCTCGTAAATCCGGTTCTCGCGAAAATTATGGAAAAAACTGTAGCCTATAAATTGCTTCACAATCTCTCCTTCTTCTATCTTCCTGTGAAAGTCCCATAGAAGTCTATTCAGCCGTTCCGAAGATAAGCCCGAACAAAAAGAAAGACTAACAAAAAAATTGTGAAAAAACAGTTATTTTGAAATCACAGATAGACCCTTGAATTCATTATACTTATTAATGATACATATACATTGATAAAGTATGTATAGAAAAACCAACAACAAAGCTCAAAAATATTTATTACTTCGTTGCTATTTTTATACTTCACAAAATCACAAATGTCCAACTGAACGGACAACACCCGAAGGGATTTAAAAATAACGTTTCAAAATGCGGAACACAATATGCAGAACTCATTTTTAAGTCAGAGCTGAATGTATATCAGCTACATTCATATGGAACATGCATACAACGTAATAGGCTCCACCATTTCATCTGTTTTGTATACAGTATAATGAAACTGTAACTGATCGCTGCTTGTCGTACACAAAGTAAACTAGTCTCAGAAACGGCTAAACGAGTTTTTATGAGAGCTAGAAGAGGCTGTGGGGATACCTATAGCCAACTTTTCATCCCAGAGTTCCGGCGGGATCGGGATTCACAGTGCAGTCAGGTAAGAAGGGAAACTTATTTCCAATTACGTTCGTGCAGTTTAAGTTACTTAAAAAATGGATTGTCCACATTAATTCAGTTAGAATCGTGATTTTTTTGACTCTGTGACATAGAAATGACCATTATTAATACTCAATGACCATTATTAAAGCTATTACTCGCTTAACGTGAAATATCAAAAATTGCTTGAATTTGGCAGTGAGATAGTCCACACTTAAACGTCCGCTTAAAACGGATTTTTCGTATTTTAAGGGGTTACAAGAAGGGTTGAGTTTGTTTGAAAATCACACAATAGTACTCAATTTTATGTAGGACAAGCAGCGGGAAACAGCATAAATATTATTAATATCTTTTCCGTTAGCTCTTAGGCTTCCTGTATATGACGCCTGATACGCACCGGTGCCGCAGAGCAATACTATTTATTCACATAAAAATCGCATCGCCACCACACCGCAGCCGCACCGGCGCCGCGTAGAAACCGTATTGTCTCCGCGTTAAATAATAAAGCAGCGATCACAATTCAGTATAGCACTGTCAGTGTAACCGTATAAACTTCACTGTCTTGATATTTCGTATCTATTCAAAATGTTAATATTAAGCAAAAAAAAGAAAGTGTTACTGACTTATCTAATCTACAAACAGTGGCAGGAACAAATTAACAAACGTAGAAGAAGATTATGGGTACACCCTGTTTTATCCTGTAGGGAAAACAAGGGAGAATTTCATGTTCTTTTTGAAGAATTTAGAAATTATGAAGATAAATTTTTTGAATATCTTAGAATGAGTGTAAGAATTTTTGATGCACTGCTGAACATTTTACGAGCTAAACTTCAACATCAGAATACCAACATGCGTCCTAGCATTTCTCCTGCGGAAAGACTGGTGGTCACCCTAAGGTTAGTAAAATACATAAATACATTTAAATCAGAACACATTTATTAATAAAAAAAATTAACACAAAAATTCAGTTTAACTCTGCAAAATCCAAATCTAAAGTAGATCCATCAGGGCTCATTACATTAACTGTCCAAGAAGTCCCTCTCTTGCACTAAATTAATCAATAACTCATAATCGAACTCTTCCATGTTGAAATAAATAATTATGGTGAAATGACACATGCGTGTGAACAACTGCGCGGGCGACGCGTCATTAAACAATTTCGAATGTCTACAAAATAGCGGCGCTGCTGTGGCGGTCCGGCGCCTGCGCGGCTCCGGTGCGACGGCGGTGCGGCTCATGAACGATTTTCATTCATATACATAAAATTGCGGTCCGGCACCGGTCCGGTTGCGGCGTCATGTACAGGAAGCCTTATGGTTGTTTCTCTTCTATTTGTGTAAAACATAGCACAATATCTAAAGGGAAGGTTGTTTAACATGTAGAAGGTTAAATAAACATGTTGTTTTTCAAGCTAGCCGATGAAATTGAGAATACTTCGAGCATATCAATGAAATGTTAGCCTTTATTTTATTATTTTCCGAATAATATTCTGTATAGTAACGGACCTTGAATCACTCCACGGTAGGTAGATATTGAGTTGTGTATTTAATCCAGCAAAATATTCAGATGAAAATTGATTGACAAGTCCTTTTTAACCGACTGAAATAACACAAAACCTAAATATTACTCCAAGCAACTCGTAACTAAGCTAAATATAACAATGCTCAAGGAGTTAAAGTGAGATATTGTAGGTATTTTGATCTCAAAGTGATCTTTAAACGTAGGCGTCTTTAAGTTTTAGTGCAATTCCAAATGCAAAAAATTTATTTAAACGTATCATTATCATCGTAACTCATTTGTCTCAATGCTAAGGTAAGACAATAAGCTATAAACGACACTGGCCAATTTTGAATTGACTGACATCAATTAAATATACCTTTATGGAGAACTCTTTGGTGTGCAGGTTTCCATACAATATTTTTCTTCACTGAAGTAAATCAAGGTTAAAGGTCAATAAGGTTATAATACGCACATCGTTTTAAAAACGAAAGGTGCATACAGCATTTATACCCAACCAAGAGTTGATTGGGTTAGGAAGTCTAATGCTCAAACTCTATTTTATGATTTCTCTTTTCTTCACAGAGAATCTGGAGGGCAGCATGCATCTTTTCTACGACGAGGCGACCATACATCTTCAGTTAGGTTAACTACAATAAGATCAATACGGTCCTCAGCCAAATATTCTAACGGGCAAAACATCAGCCTATTATAGCCTCAGAGACCATCAGGAAGACGGACTCCCTGTTACTGTAACTGTAGATTTTAATAAGATCAGGGACGTCATCCGCATATAAAAATCTGCAAAATTATTAAGTTTTTTAATCATTGTTTTATGTAAATAAATGATATAGGTAGCTATAATTTAGTTTTAAGTATGATTCGTATTTTATGATAAATAAATATAAATAATAAAATAAATGATCTGTACATTTTGATATCATTAAAATATATTGTAAATTCTTGTATGTTGATAATGTATGCCATAGGGTAAGTGTTGCCTATAATTTACTCTTATCTGTATAAGAAGCATTGATAAATAAAATATTGTTATTTGTTTAAAACATCACAATTCAACTTTCATTAAAACAGAAGATTATTATGCGGATACTATTCTTGTAATTTTTTTAGTACCCTCTATGTTCCCAATTACTCCATATTAAAATTATTTGCAGTTTATATATCATATTAAAATTCGTTTGTCAAAATACTTTGTCAAATTATTACTTCACATTGATACTAAAAGCTTATTTTTTTTAAATTAAGTGCATGCAATACGTATGCTCCAAATGGGTTAGAATATTTTTCTTCAAGTATCCGTTTGTAAATGAAAATGAATTAAGGTAGCATTTGTGTAATAGAAACTCTGAGTTAATATTGTAGCCATTTGACTAAATATAACTTAATAAATCTTTACAAATTCCGAGAATCCGAGAATAGAAACTCCAAGTTAATATTGTACTTATTGTAGCCATCGAACTATATATAAATTAATAAATCTTAGAATCTTTATTCACGAGTAATGAGACGGCCTACTATTTTCACACTCCTCAACTCTAGTTAAGCGGAAAAATAATGAATTACTGGTCATATTCCCAAGAACAATACATTAACAATAAATTTCATTACTGTTTATTACTCATGATTTGAACTACTTTGGTTAAGAACGAATGCAATGTCAATTTTTTATTTTATACGAGTAGACGCCCTTGCTTCGTTTCGTGGAGCTTTTTGCTCCGATCCTATTGGTGGCGTGATATTATAATATAGCCTACAACCTTTAAATGGAGTGCTTCAAAACAAAAATATTTTTTTCAATTCGGACCAGTAGTTCCTGGAATAAGCGCGTTCAAACAAATAAACTCTTCATCATTATAAATTATTAATGATAGATTTTTGTTATATTTTCATTCAACTATAATACCGGATTACATGGGTTTTAATTCATTAATTACCTAATTTCCTGTTAATTAACCAGGTACCATCAGCTTCATTAATTAAGGGACGTAGTTTTAAATTATACCTAGGTATATTTTATATCATCTATCACTATGCCGCTGAATAAATGACGCTGTTGAGTAATCTATTGGTTGGTCGCTTGAAACGATCATTTGTACCGTTCCACCACGGTACATGATAATCGGATCACATAGGTAGTTATAGGTATCACATGATAAACGGATGTACCTACTACTATTCATCGTGTGATACCTGTGGTGAAAAATATGTACCTATTATTATGTAAATAAATTTTACCTAAAATCAAACTGTCATTTGGCAAGCCCTTGCCTTAAAATTTTAACACCGCTATCCTGTATAACTTAATTAAAGTCGAAGACATTTAAGTGTAATTTATTAAAGTAGCTGAAGTTATATAATATCTAGTTACCAGCTATGGTAGTAACGTAGCTAAAATTCACTTCAGGAAATCTATACGATAGTAGTGCTATTCGAACATATTAGTGAGGCCGCAGACCGGCACCACATATTACTCGCAACATAATTATATTGAGAGCGTCAAAATTATTGCTATACATTTACGCGGCGACAAACGTATTGAGTATATGCACATCGGAAGCACAATTGTAGCGTCTAGTTGTATTGTCTTTCATTTTCGTAACGTCATTGTTGACATTTTTGAAGCACGGAGCCACATAAAACGAACGTGTTCGATCTTCAATTCTTGTAGCGCGAAAAATGCCTCGCCACCAACTGCACCTACTACAAATGTGTCCTTGATGTGCGAGTTTTCATGCAAATATAGGGGGGCGATATAATTTATATGTCGCGTTTCAAATGCGGCGCTACAATTAATGTAATACAAATGTATCTCTGGTGTGCGGCCGCACTTACACATACATACAAACGAAGCACGAATATACAATTCAATATTAGTACATAATTTTATTATAATATATTGTTATATTGTATCGTATCGTATTGCAAATGAAATGAGATGAGCACACACAAAAAATACATAATAAATAGCAGGAAACATTTTAATTAAAAGAAGAATTTTCCATGTCTTTCGGTAATAATAGAATTCGCCCTTTTTTATGCAATTAAGGTAGGAACGAGCACGCAGCATCAACCTTACGCTACCGACTGTGACGCTGAAACCGACCTAAAACAGGACTCCAAATAGGGACTAGGTTAGCAAGTTATAGTGCATTTGGTGGTTAGATTGTCGGTACCTAAGAATCAGGACTGGAACGAATGAATGGGGTCCAATAAAACATACAAACATATACATGTCTTTTATTTCCAATATCAGTATAAAGAGATGACAAGGATAGAAGCTTATATATGTCTCTGCAAATGATAATAAAACAAAAATAAATTATCCTTTCCTAAATTTCCTAAATAAGTCAATCTATCCTTTCTTGGACTTCGTCAGTAAAACATAATATATTTTCGCCTGCAACAAGTCCACCCATATAGGTAAAAATTATTCACGGTAGTTACCTAGTCAAATTTGCAGTACAGAGTGAATAGAACCTGAATCCAAATTTGTATGAAAATTAATAGCATATCTGTTTTTTAATTTATGCTTTAATCAAAAAGTTTTTTGTTTATATAGCCCATTTTAGTAAACTAGGTTACGGCATGAAGTTTAAAATAGAAAAGTTTTACGAAATACCTACACAAAATTAAATTTTTATCGGTTTTCCTTTATGGGTCGCTTCTTAGACAGTTAGGACGGAACGGTGACAGGAAATTAAAATGTTTTATAAAGAAGGGGACATTGCGAACTGGGTCCTCAATTCCTGTTTCCATTTATTATAACAACGATTCCAAAGAATTATATCACAGTATCATTTGAGGACCCATATAATTTATTCGCACGAGAATAATTCTCACTTTTAAAGTAGTTAAATACCTACCAAGAAATAATTAAAATACATATTAATTCATTACAAGGTTAAGTTGGTCTCTAGAGTTTTATTATGACACTACCCCCTTATCTATCTACCTATCAGCCTATCGAAGTCCACTGCTGGACATAGGCCTCCCCTAATTGGCGCCACTCCGACCGGTCCTGATAACTACCCCCTTAATGTTTGGCAAATCAATTTAAAAAATCAAATAATTATTATTGTGCCGATCTTGATAACTCGATTATATTGAAAAATTGGATTTGTGAGAGGATATCATTATTATCATTAATTCGCATAAAGATATTATGTTACACTTAAACTAAAATTATAATTAAAGATTTATTGCCTAGGAGTGTCATGTAGTCACCGTAATGAATAAATGCATAATTAAATAACTGCTTGTTAAAATTTTATGTAAGTAATTAAACATGTTAATAATTTAGTAACTGTCCTTTCTTCACTTAGTGAAACGAATGTCTTAATAGATACCTACCACACACCGTAAAATGGTCAACTTTCAACCTTTAAATTGACAAATATTTTTATCTGTAAATTAATTGAAAATACTTAAACGTTTCTTCAAGCTTAATACAGCATATCAACGAAAATCACTTTGAAATAACTAAAATTAGGGATTAGGGATCTATTAAATGTTTAAGACTTATAAATTCATCTAGGTATTAATCTATATTATAAAACTCTTACGTTACTGAGTGATTAACTGACAGACAACGCACAGCTGAAACTACTGATCGAATAAAGCTGAAATTTGGCACGTATGTTCCTTGGCGAGTGTAGGGGGGCGTAAAGAGAGAATTTTTGGAAATTCCACTCCGAAGCCTGCGGGCGGAGCTAGTTATATTATAAAAAATATTTAATTTTACTGTTAATTAATACTAATTGTTACTTAGGATATACCTAGAATACTTCTTAGTATGTGCCATATTAGGAAATGTATATGTAATGGTACCTAATATACTACATTACGGAATAGGAATGAAATTGTATTAAAAAATGTTAATTTTAAATATTTTCTATAAAAGAACGTTTGATTTTAAATTTTTTTTTTAAATTTTACGTTAGTAATTAGTACTTTTCATAATGTTAATTTAATAAAAATTGTAAAAAATATTGTTTTTTTTTTAAATTATTTTTAACCCTTTAATTAATGCCAATTTATAAACATTAATAGGTAAACTGACGGACTTGATTATGGTGCATTTGGCGAGGATGTGCGACGTACTTCAGCCAAGTGTCCCTCCGCCGACGAGTTAGCGAGCTATCGACTATTATCTCGCTCAGAAACGGCGTAACAACCGTGATGATATCCTCCCTGGTGTATCCGTCAATAGCGAATAACGAGGATCGTTCGCAAATGCATCCCTTACATCATATCTCGGTAGTTTTCTCGAACGAGAAGCTGTGGGTCAGCTGCCTAACAGCCTACTCCATCCGTACGCGAGCCTATGGTCCAAGAGATGGCACCAATTTTGGTTAGGTATTTAAGGCAAGCTGAGAACTTGTCATATAGCTCTTCCTATTCAACCCAACATAGTACTGCAGACCTGGCTGGTCAGTAGCGGGGCTAAACTGATCACGAAATTTTTTTTCCATAAAAATGTATTTGAGGCAACATGAAATTTTTATATGTTGTAGTTGAATGTTTAAAGAATAAAAAAATATAAATGCCAGAGGAGTCTGCAGTACTGTGTTGGGGTATGATAAGAGAGCTATATGATAAATTTTCAGCTTGCCTCAAATACCAATACCCAAAATTGTTGCCAGCTCTCCTACTACTACTTGTTTACACGGCGCGAGTAAACGAGATCTGAAAGAACAACCAACGCGGCGACGCCGACGGCGCAG
This sequence comes from Hesperia comma, assembly GCA_905404135.1. Taxonomy (NCBI): domain Eukaryota; kingdom Metazoa; phylum Arthropoda; class Insecta; order Lepidoptera; family Hesperiidae; genus Hesperia; species Hesperia comma. Next base: position 8,086,526 of record FR990028.1, on the reverse strand, counting down.
CGCCTCTTTTGCCTCCAAACCTCTTAACTTTTTCCAAGGACTTCCTGATTTATAAAATATAAGTCAATGAATGAAGGTAAAGGAATAAAAATATTATTTTATTTAAGTAAAAAAATATATGGCTAACATCCTTCTTCAATGTAGGTAGGAAATTATTTATCAAAAAAAGAAATAAATAATGACTACACACTCATAGCCCCATACTAGATACCCTCTGTCGTGGGTGCCATGGACAACATACAACATGTGTGTGTCTTTACACACCCAGATCGAGAACGGAAATTAAAACTAATTTCCGCCTCGCTGGAAATCGAACCCAGGACCCTTGAAACAACGACTTAGATTACTTATAGATTATCGCTAAGGAAGGAAGGTAAAATAAACGCTTTCATCAAAATATGCCTTTAAATGAAATGTTCCATGACAATACAAAATTACGAGGAGAGTCGCATTGTTTGATTAAGATAATGACAGCAGAAGTCTTCAATCGTTAGAATAGACGTCAAACTTAATTGGTTTTGACGAGGTCGATCAATTATGATAAAAGAAGGTGTCCTGTTCTGATAATCTATAATGGTTTGGAGGTCGTTGTTACATAGAGATGACTAGTGAGGTTCAGTAATGAATTGGATATGAATAATTTATTTATATCATTTGATTCGATTTATGAAAAAACTTCGGTATTTCTTTAGTATCTTGCGGCAGTGGTAGAGGGGAGTACCCCACAAAGGGGGAGGAGAAGGGGGCCAGGAACGTTCTTTCCAAAGGGGGAAGACGCGGAAACCTTTTTTTAATTTTGAAGTGAACTCTTTAAACAGCACATTAAGATGGTATTTGTGTTAAACTGGTAAAAAAATTACGTCACAAAATGGGGTAAAAAGATTAAAATACAGACCTGTTTTTGAGTACACACTCTCCACACAAATTTTATAATAAACAGAAATGTGTTTCTATCCCTTTTAAAGTTAAATTAAAAAATATTACTTTATTACAGCTGGAGATTTTAAAGTAGAAGTTAGGCTGCCTGTCCACTGGAGCGGAGCAAGGCAACGCAGCGGAGAAACTGAGAAAATATACCAGATTGCATAAAATCTCCGTTCAGCGCCAGCACAGGAATTGCGGGCAAGCTTTTGGTTAATATTTCTCCGTTTCTCCTCTCCGCTGCCTCGCTCCGCTCCGGTGGGCAGGCAGCCTTAGTGTCATAATCAGCAAAACAGATGCACATGTCAGCGAGTACTCGCCGGTGGTGACAACAGTCAGCGAGTACTCGCTGTCACCACCGTGTGACTGTTGTCACCACCGGCGAGTACTCGCTGTCATTTGCATTATTTCTTTTGTTTACAAGGAATTTCGTACCTTTTGCACCTGTCTTGGGCGAAAATATAGCCAAGCTGCCGGCAGTGGGACATCTGCCGTAATATCTCAGAATTAAAATTATTATTCATTATGAATGTATGTATATTCATACAATTTACAGTGCCACAAACTTATCTGACCCGGTGGCCAAAATTGGTACTAATGCAAATGTTTTACTGTTGTCAGACAAAGACAAAGACAGTAGCGCCCCTCTTACCCGGTCAGATAAGTTTGTGGCACTGTATAGCTTTCAAGGATTATAGCCAGTACTACCCCATTCCTTCAAGTACCTATTTTCCGTTTTGCGCCATCTGTCTCGTCTCTACAGAACTATTTCATATTATGATATGATTTAATACAGCAACTTGCTGAAACTCTACCTTTCTTTTTTAGAAAATAACTTATCAAATAGTTGACTATTTTTTCACTAGATGGCTGCAAAACGTACACACAGCAAAATTTTCGAGTGTCACTAGATGGCGTAAAAAATCTCATTGTTTTTCTAGGTGGCTGAAGTCTACAAAATAATATTTATGTGAGGATACCTAGTGATTTTGTCAGTTATATCTAGATGGCGTTGCTTTTAGCTTTAATGTATTGTATCCTGATGCTATTCAGCAGAAAAGCAATGATGATTGTGTAACTACTTAATTCGCACCAGTTTGGTACTGATATATATGTATAAATATTAGTGTAGACGCCAGAACTGACACTGGAGTTGGGACATTGCCAAACAAAGCAAAACAAAAAACCCAAAGTTCTTTGGCGATTCCTGCATGATGTCACTGCAGATAATTATCAGGTTATAAAACTTGTAATTGTTTAGCGGCCAATCTATTTACGACAAATCAGTAGGTTCTAAACATATAAATAACAAGACATCAAGGACAATAAATTTTTTATAAGCTTTTACGTAAGTACTTGTACATTAAGTTGTAATTTTATTAGGCGATCAAAGCTACGCCGAGCGAATAGCACTCGTCTACATGTCTACAATATTAGTGACTAGTTTCTGCTCGCGGCTTCACGCGCGCGGGTGTAGGAATACCTACGTCCAAGCAGCGTTTAAAGTAGGTATCTCAAGGGATTGATTTTTGCGATTAAACTATCCCATGTCCGTTCTAAATACAAAGTTTCATGATTTAATTTTGACAATATTAAAAATACGAAGTTTCATCCCCTATTTCAACCCGTACAACACCTATTTTCGCAATAAAAGATACCTTATGTCCTTTTTCAAGGTTGACTCATCTCCGTACCGATTAATGCTTTAGAAAATCTAACAAACAGATTGATAGACAGAGTTACTTTCGCATTTATAATATATAAATAATTGCTTTTTACAAAAAAAAAAAAAACCGACTTCAATCTTGATAAGTAGAGATAACTCAAAAACTACTCGCCAGATGGCGCTCAATTCAACATGTAAGTGTAAAGTTCTCGTCACTACAAATTAATGAAGCCCAAACAGTAGATAACTGCAGTAAATCGTTGAGGAGTTCCCTCGACTGTCTTTCGGCTTCATCAGTCGACTCCAGATCTTCATGAAATGGTAGCGCTTTAATGTACTTATGATAACATGAACAAACACACTAGTTGTCCATACAATTTTTGAAAGTTCCCTTCGATTTCTCTGAGATGCCATCATCAGATCCTGGTTTCCTTATCAGGGGACCCCACTGCGCATATCTACTTTACAACAAAAAAAGAATTATCAAAATCGGCCCATAAACGACGAAATAATCGCTGAACGTACATAAAAAAAAAGCATATATATGGTCGAATTGAGAACCTCCTTCTTTTTTGAAGTCGGTTAAAAAATATTAAAAAGATTCACACAGTTTTTTTTATGCAACTGCATTAGCAAAAATGGTTTGCGTTGATCCATGAAAATCTCTCATAGTTCGGCGCGGCGCGGCGGCTTGAGTCAATCCTAAGTGGTCGACAAAGTTCAGCAACTGCGGGCGGCCACAATACTTCAGAAATGGTTACAGTGGTCTCATGTGGATATCGGTTCCTTATGCCCAGAAACTCAAAACTGCGGGCGCGGTTGGTACGAGGATGGGTGGGTGTCGGTGCTTCAGAGTTATTATCGACACATAGCAGTCGTTAAGCCATGTCGGAGGCCTTCGGGCGACATGAAAACTTTTGATGCTAGGTTGGCTACTCCTCCACCAATCCATATTGCAGCAGTGTGGCTCAGTATGTTCTAGGCCTCCTCAATAATGATGAGAGACCCGTGCTCATTAGTAGACTACTAATTAATGGTTTGCAGTCATTGGCAAAAATATGTAATCCTCTTTATATAAAAAACTAGGTGTATGGAAAATCGAAGTTAAGAGGTAAAGGAAAGCCACAACGCTAGTTTACAATAAGATTAATTTCGTGATTAAGAACAAACAAAACAGTTCAATTGAAGCAATTTAGATTCCTCGCTTAAGAATTCCAAGCTCAAATACAAATTTATATCTCCGCTATTAGGTTGACTCACAAAGGTGGTAGGTACTTTGCGTACGCCGCACCTCGTAATTACCACACGCTTTAGAAATTTATGAGGATAATGAGTACATATTTAGAACCTGGGATTTACAAATTCATGCTACAAAAGTGGTACTATTTATTGTAATTAATCTTTTGTCATAGTAAAACTCGTTAAGTTAATTATATTTTGAAACGAGCAAGGTACAATGGTAAGTATTTTGAGAATTGCTGGTTGTTAGTGATTTAAATCAAAATTAATATTTGGACTTTCCAAATTCGTATTAATCTTGCCGGGTCTTTTAAGTTCCTTATGAACGAATTTCTTAAAAGTAGATAATCGTTTTCACCATTTTTATTTCAGATCTTTCTGGTCGGCTTTGAGGAAGTGCATAATTTGAGCTCTAATTGTTAACAGTTTATTATGTTCGTCTTAATATGTTTATCGTTTTTTAATATTTTAATGTGTAGGTACTGATTTTTTTTTATGTTCTAATATTATTATTAGAAAGCTATTAAGAGTTCCAACCTCCTTGAATCCATTCCGAGCTCCTCTCCATGGTGTACCCAGCTGAACAACGGAGCCAGCTATTTTATTTTATTTTATTTATTTGGGAAACATACAGTGTCTTATCTAGAATAATAATAACAATACAGTAATTTTATCTATAACACCATTTAAAATAGTTTCCGCATTTAAAAATAAAAAACAATTAAAGTTTGCTTCTACATATATAAAAACAAAGGTAACATTTGCTTCCTTCTAAAATCAACCACAACACAATTTAAAGGTAAAGAAAAGTAGTAACCACTGTTAAGGAGTCGCTTCGAGCCAGTTGGAAACCATCACCTTTTTAATCACTTTTGGCGACGTATTAAATAGATCCAAGTCGGGGAAGCCATCCAGTTTGTTAAGGTGTTGGGCTGACCGAACAAAGAAGGAATATTTTCTGTAGGTAGTTGGTTAGGGAGTCAGGGGTATGAAGGTGTACGTGTGGCCTCCTCACAGATCTTGTTGGAACGTTAAGGCTTATGTAGGACAAAAGGTCAGGTGAGTCAATTTGGTTCTGCAAGATTTTGATAAATAAGGCAACATCTGCTATTTTACGCCTTTCGATTAAAGGCAACATAATTATGACGTCTTTTACACCTTAACTTATAATAATTGTCCTCGTGGATATTGCACTTGTATTCTAAATACCTGAGAAATCTTCGTTGGATAGATTCTAACCTATTTATATATATATTGTATAGGAGGTTCCAGACTTGGCGATAGATTCCGTAAACTGTAGATTGTTACGCTATAACCACCCAGTTGATTCCTAACAGTAAGAGTGGCGAGAGTTTTGTACCTACCTGAGTAGCTCCCCCTCCTCCTCTTTAAATAAATCATGAAATAATTTTCAAAATTGCAGTATAAAAGTGTACTTAATAAATAGGCTAATGACGGTCCCCGTTTCTTCTTGTACGGCCACGCATCATTAAAATTTCTGGTGATAATGATGTTAATAAATTGTAAAGTAATATTTTTTACAATAGTTACATTGTTTTAACAAATTTCTTATCATTTTCTGATACCTCAAAGACTAACAGACATTTTCCCATGAATAATTTTTTTATAAATCTTTAAACATATATTTTGGAGTGTAATAAAAAAAACTAAAGAAAACAAAACTCATCAGTCAGCGTTAACCGCCATGAAATTAATTATTAAACAAATCGGAATAAATTAAAGAATTTGACACCGGAGGGTGCTTTAAGACGCCGTGAAAATGATTAAGTCAGTTATCTGAAAAAAAAAACAATACCTCTATAAATTTAAATATCAATTAAAATGTTACTTGCAGGATGGCAAATTGATCTCGCTTCACAATTGTTTTGTTAAACGGTTCCTCGCTTAGCACTTGGTGCATGCTAATGTTGGATGGAGTTCACTCGAGCTTTTGATTAATTAGTTGTTCTTTCGTTGGAATACGCTTCAATTTCACAAGTTTTCTCTTCGTTCGTTATGAATCAATTTTACGAAGTAGTGATCTTAATTGAATATCCTCGCAAATGTTTTTGAACCACGATTAAATATTATTATAGCACAGCGTGACTTAAACCCGCACTTAAGTCACGGTTTTCAGTGGCGTAAGTAGTTCATTTTTACATGGCAAATGACGCCAACTTCACGTCGTTCAAAAATGAATTATTGAAAATTGCGAAGGTAGAAATAAAAAAATATATAACATGAGGGTACTTTATGACATTGAGTGACGCAAACGCGAAGGTAGAAATTAAAAAATATATAACATGAGGGTACTTTATGACATTGAGTGACGCAAACCCGCGTCAAACCCGCACCACAGGTTAGAAAATAGTCACCATGTATGCCTGCACTTCTAATTATCTATACTGTGCTTTAGTCACATTTATCTTTACTGCTTTTTAAACTAATTCAGTTGAAGTATGTTTTGTGTATTGTAGGAACCTATGTGTGAAATTGTTGGTGGAAACTGTTACTTTATTATATTTTAATGGGAAATATTCTTGAGCAAACAAATAACCTACTTAACATAGTATGGGTAAGTACACATAAAGGGTAAAGGACACTGTTTGGTGAAATCAGCGAAAAAATATTTCATAATTAGTTATCTTATCTTCTCAAATTGTTGGTTCAGTATACTAAACTAGTTTAATACGGGTTATGCAAGAATTTACATAGGTTAGAGATTCTCCTAAATACAGTTTTATGTTGTACAAAACTTGAATATAAACATTAACAACTTCGTAATAATTCCTTTCAGGAGGCTTTGTCGTTATTTTTTTATCTGTCTCTTCATGTTTCGAACACTTTGTAATTCTCTTTCGCACAATAAAATTACATTATCATCATCGCAACTCAAAAATCTTTATGAAATTAAAGCATCAAATTATAACTTTTATTTATTATAACTACAATAAAGCGGGTTTATGTCACTCGTGCTATAATAATAGTTTATGCAACTGTCATATAATGAAGGGTATTAAAACACGAGTGTGAGTTTATGAAACGAGCGCAGCGAGTTTCATAATAGTAACGAGTGTTTTAATACCCGTGTTATATGCAGTTGCATACACTACTTTATCTTCACTAATGCAATTTATCAGACAACAAGAGTAAAAGCTGACAATAGTTTATTTATAATAATTGTTCAAATTTTGGATGGTACAATTTTGAAAGTTAATTGTGAGTTACTTTTGTTGCCAATTCTAGAATATCCGGAGGCGTACAAATATCATCGTCGCTATCCATTTTTAACTTTTAATTTGTATTTTAAAAACAAAACACATTGCGAAACATTAAATTCACGCGTACGTGTATTGTCACAGTGAACTTGTCGCCATTAAAATCTAACCAATGAGAGCGCAGCTGCTCGCGCAGGGTCAATCAGGAGCGAGCGCGCGCTGTTCGTTTTTTATTTAATTGGCACAAGATCTTACCAAAGAGTTTTGTGTATGTAAGTTTAGTAGTTTCGACGAAGTTTTCACGTATAACCCAACTGTTTTCAAAAGCCAGCCTAATATCAAAATTTTATACAACTTGTATGAGGATTTTGACATAAGGCTCGCCAGGTTAATTGGTCGCGTTTTATTGATGTTATAATGAGATTTTACGATATCGATGTGGATATTATACCATCATGTGAAATTGCTTAAATTGAGTGTTTTGTTATCTGCGCTATAACAGTAGTAATTATAAGTCAAGTATTGGAAACATAAGTAGAATGTTATAACATTAGTGTTGATAAAATAATATACGATACTCGTTCGTAAATTTGCATTTTTGAACGGCGTATATCGCACTCGCTTCGCTCATGCGCTAACTTCACGCCGTTCAAAATTGGGCAACTTTACGCACCATATCGTAATGTACTATTATTTCCGAGACAATAATTATGTTTTAAGTATTGTTTATTAGTTAGTAATTATACAATTAATTACGTTAAGTTCGAAATACCTACCTATAGGAATAGATCACAATATAATATTATATTATATTCGTCTGGAAGCGAAAGAATGTTTACTGATAAGTTCAGCGTGGATATCTTACAATCGGAATCTCGTCTCCGAAAAGACAAGTAGCTTTGACGATATTTTTCGGACGATATTGCTTAACATTGCTATGTAAAAGCCCCAGCACAAGGCGTATTTTTTTTGTAGATGCGAAGCTCGATCGAACGTCGTCGTCAGCGCGTCCTGGGCGCGTTTTTAAATACGCTGTGTGTTGGGGCTCGTTAGACTAGCGTCAAAGTTAGTAAGATAGGGAGAAACTTTGATTGTTTTATTTGTAACATAATATTCATGAATCCTTAATTTTTGCACTCATTTTTGCTTCCGGAATGCAGTGTAAAATATAAAATGAAAAATCACATTGGTTAGAAATTATTGCCATTGAAAAAACTGTGACGTACCTCTACACTGGTTTTTTTTTAATAAACCTGAGATCTTATTGGTACGTTAACATTACTGACTCTACAATATTTATAATATGAGTATATTGCAACATGTAAGAGATCTATACTCAATAACTACGAAAGTTCGACTGAGAAATAGTCTTTAAAATTGTTGTTCTAAAGAAAAAATGATCAATTTCACAATGATCAGAATAAGAAGAGATTTGTTAAACCTTAATAAAACAAGTTCCATTTCTTATTTCTTCTGAATGCCGCAGAGTTGAAGACGTTCAATTTAATATTTTTACGGGCTAGGAACAGAATTTTCTAACATTTAGGTCAGTACTTTAAGCACAGTCAATGCAGATTGGCCTATTTAACAATCTCTAAAAACGTTGTGTATGTGTTTTCAGTGTTGCAAAATTCGAAATATTATTCAATATACATAGGTATATAAAACTCCTGCGTTACTGAGTGACTGACTGACAGACAACGCACGGCCGAAACTACTGGACGGAAAAAGCTGAAATTTGGCATGTATGTTCCTTGCGGAGTGTAGGGGAGCAATTGGAGAGGATTTTTGTAAATTCCATCCCGAAGGGGGTGAAATAGGGGGTGTGTAGTTTTAACGAAATCCACGCGGGCGAAGCCTGCGGGCGGAAGCTAGTTTTCAATAAGTACCTAACGTTGTTTAAAAATGTATTTCTTTAATTCTGTTTCTGTCTTCTCTGGTTCACTTTATTTATGATTTTCATGAGGGATTTTATGATTGTAAATAGAAATTTTGTAAAAAAGGAATATTTTTATATTAAAACCTTATTTTTTAGATTATCAAGTAATCTCACAGTCGTCACTAAAATGACCTCGTTTCCATTTCAGTATCGCGCCGTCTTTCCAGACTGTTTAATGTAGGTAATACTTTGTTCTGGGGAACTTGAAATGTAATATTTCTTTGAGTCTTGTTACGGAGAGAATATTATTTATCTTAACCGTACTAGGTACCAACTTTATTAGGCAGTTGTAACTTTGAAAATTTTACGTACCTAGTTTTCTTCAATACTTGTCAAGGGTCTCAAGTTTTACAAATTTTAAAATCTTTCAAAAGTAGTAAAAATTTGGTCGTAAATCCTCGTAGATCACATACACTTGTTTTATACTTTTTCCAATGTTAGCATCACTAAATCAAGGCAAGCTAGATCAAATGTTTGAATGTTTTAATGCCGCAATCAACACCGCTTAGTTTTTTATGTTTTGTCGTCGTTGTTTTGTAAAACAATAAAAAGAAATATGCAGCTTTGGAAATGGCGATAGATTTTAAGAAATCACGTTCATAACCATACTGAAAAAGTACCTATGAATAAATAATGATTTTTACTTCGACTTAGCAGCCTGTATATAGAAACAAGTGAACAAGTGAACGATAAACATGCGCAAGCGACGCGTCTCGTGTGATCTGTTCAGTCCGGTCACTCCATCAGCGCTCAGCGCTCAAGAGCATACGCAGACCGAAATGGCCACCGCCGCTACCGGCAATTAATGATTGTATTGTAGTGTATTGTACGTACGATCTCTCGACCGCGCTAGGAAAATAGTATTTAGCTAGTTTAAGAAATACTCTTCACTCTGAGATAAACTTATTTTATAGTTTTTAAGAGTGTTAGATATATACATATTTTTGTTAGATATTTTTTGTGATGGAATAAATAAATAAAATAAATAAATAAACTTTGGTTTTACAATTTACACGAACTAATTACTATTTTTTTTTCTTTAGTGATCGTCCAAAGAAGGCATCTGCTGACGCGATCATTTATTGAATGGTTGATCACGAATAACAAAAATCCTCAAAAGCTTTCGTGGTTTGAAAGGCGAATTCATACAAAATTATAACCCGTTATTATCATTGCACAATAATCGTTATGTTAGGGGTCTACTACTCGCATAAAAATGTTTGAGTTAGCGAATAACTCTCCAATCTGTACATAAAAACTCTAACCCTACACTAGTAATTGAAACCTATATTTTAAACTTTAAAAGTATGTTAATTTACGAAATTAAGTAGATATAAATAATATGGTTTCATCAACGCAAGTAAGTCAATAAGAAACATTTTATTAGAACCTCGCTTACTCACACTACATATATTATGTCCTCGGTCACGTATGAACCAATCCTAATGCGTGCCCTGCTTACCGATTTATTCCAAGTAAATATCTATCAACGAAGTTGCTCTGTAGGGAAATGTAAGGTATATCGCCGTCAAACAAAACTTGCTGATGATAGAGCTCTTTTGCAGAGTTACCTACGCTTTAGGGCGAGTGTATTTGTATAGATTAAGTAAAGCGTTGCCTCAGAGTTATAAGTGATCCGAATGGAGGTCATATTTATTTGTTTTTTCATCCCAGAAATAATGCAATTCGTGAAAAAATACTAATGTTCTTTAGATTCTCGTCGCTGTCGAAGAGTGCATTACTAACAAATATTTTTTGACGTGACAACGTCTTATAATTCGATATAGCCGGCTGCACGCACGAAAAACATGACGTCATGCGGCGTTACCGTTACCTCGCTTTGAGGCGTCCCATGTAAAGCTTGAAGTGCAAGCGAGAGCGCGGAACGAGCGACAAAGAAGCACAATCGGCCTTTGCGTTCGGCAGCTTGATTACTTTGGAGGTAGATATTTTGGTAATGTATCCAATTATTACTTTGTTATTGACTTCTGGGACTATTTATAAATTTTAAATGTTACCGTTTTTAATGTTTCCTGTATTCTTTATTTTTATTGATAAATTTCTGTAACTTTAAATACGATTTCATGACGTTTGTTTACTTTGATGACATTATTTGTCAATCATTCCATCAGTATTTTCTTAAGACGTTGTCACGTTCAACTATCGTCAGTAAACCGACTTTACAGACAACCAGTATTTTTTTTATTTCAACCAATCTTTGGTACCCATTGGCTATTGCGGTATGGTAATGACCTTATTTTAAGTAGGTAAAATAATTTCCGAATCAAAAAATTGATCTGGCTTAAAAAATTTATCAACTTACATCGGTAAAAAATATTGAAACGCATCTTTTTGTGATAAGTCAAAAACTTTTCGCCAAGTCTTGTTGAAAAAATGGGAAAATGAAGAGAATCCTCACATCAGACATGTATATAAAAATATATTCGTCAAATATTAGGAGATGAAGAGATAGGAAGAGTTGAAAGTGAAAGTATTACTAAACATTAAATTTATAGTTAATACTGTTGCTAACTTAAATAAGATAATTTTAATTTCTTTTTGGTAGTTAATGATGATCGCATCAAACATTTACTTTAGGCTAGTAAAAATTTACTTTAGTGAAAATAGAAAAAAATCTACAATTTTGTGTTATATTCAGTCAAACACATGACGTGTATGGGCTAACCTCGATTCGTGAATCGTGTACCAATCCCTGCGAAGTATATCTATCAACAGTGTCGGGAGTTGCCCTAGAGGGAAATATAAGGTTAAACCGTAAAACAAAGCCCATAAACTGGATTTGAATTCGTCAGCCGAGAATACTGTCATAAACATTTCTGGCTTCTTTTTAACCTCGTCATCATAAAAGAGGTTGATAGGCAATTTTTTGATTAGTACTTTTCTGAGCGAACGTCTTTTGTTTTCATTGTAGTCTTGGCATAAAGTTGCTTTATTACGCTTTTTTTTTTTGTTAACGAGGGGGAAACCTTCAAAAGGTACCCTGTGCCGTGGGAGAGACACAGGGTTATGTGGGGTTTTTACTCACTAAAACCCCCCCGGTGGCCGTCTTCGACGCTATGTGGAGGACTCCGCGATCTCCAACGGAACGCAACCGGAGCCCTCCGAGCGCAGTGCCTTTCGGCTCCTCCAGCGCGAGTAGAAATCCGCGCGGCACCTTTTGTTTATGATGGTATGCGGCCTACCTCATACCATCATCCTTCCCGGGGCTGCTGATTGGCGGTTCGAGCTCCCACTCTTACCGCCTGCAGCCCCGAAAGCCCCCTTTTAGTCGCCTCTTACGATCAGGCAGGGGATACCGTAGCTCCAATTCTGTTCCCGAGCTACAGGGACTGCTTTATTACGCTACTAAATATCTTCTCAGATAAGCTTGGTTTTAAGCTTGGTTTTGAACATCTTATTTGTTTAGATTCTGAGTTCAATAAGGTTTGCTAATGGTTTATGTGCAAGACAAATTTTTAATGTCTTTTAAAATCTGTTAGGTATTTTATGTTTTATAAATAAAACTTGCTTTCATTCATTGAGGTATTACTTTATAGTATCTCAATGCTTTCATTCGTCTGTTAAAAGTATTTCACCTTCCCTAGCGAAACCGCGAGCAAAAACTAGTAGGTACAAACATAAGCGTGGTAGGAATACCTACAATTAGAATGCCTGCATAATTATATGCTCATTAACATAGAATGTGGTTTACGCATCAGATCTTCTGAGCCAAAGCTGACCGCTAACTGAACTAATTAGGTAAATACTTACCTTATTATCGTATGGTTGTTTGCTATTCAGTTTGATCAATTATAAAAACTATTAATTCTGTATCTGTTAATTTATAGATATTTTTGCTTTAGTATCGATAGGTTAATGTTTTATTTGGTTAGGTATTTATTGTATTTCTAATGCATCATAATGTTATTATTCTGTGTCAAATTATGTGCCTTTCATACTCCGCCGCCTGCGTTATTTTCATGATGAGGAATACCTATAAAACTTTAACCCCAGACAATTTAAATAGTAGTAGTGTTAAATAGTAAGACGTAACTACAGGTATTTCCCTACAGGTTATTTTTAGAAAACTACACAAAAAATATTTACGTCACGGTCACGGCTTTAATGGTTTTAGTAAGTACCTAAACGTTGAAATACACGTACCCCCGCAATTGAAATCCCTCAGAGAAATAAAACATCAGAAAAATTACGACAATAAAACATTTATTTAAATTTCACACAAAATGTCTGCTTTAGCTGACTAAAGAACCGAGAACCCCTCGCTACGAGTTACGAGGTTACCAAAATCTAAAACCTAAGTTAATGATCAAAATAGCAGTCTCATATCTTCTTTCAACTGAATTAATACAAGTTATTGGAATATTTAGTTCCAAAAAACCTTTCTGAAATTATTTTATGGCAACATTGTTATCTAATAATGACAAAGTAAAAGTAGCAAGTTCATAATAATATACAAAGTTTTTGTTAACGCCACGGTATTAAAAAGTTTCAACAAAAAATGCAAAATGTAAATTGATACCGATAAGACAAAGTTTTACTAGGTTCGACTAAAAACAACAAAACTTTCAAAGTACGAAGTAAACATAACTTTCAGGAGCAATTTTCCGTTTTTGTTTCTAACGAAATCACTCAGTTTCTTCGAAAAGTGATCTGTTTGCTTTGCCTTGATAATATACATGTTGCGAAATTCCGCTTCTTCGGTCAGGGGTTGTTTGCTACTTTGAACTCCTTTTAGTTACAACCTTTATAAATTGAATAGTGCCATTGAAACTTGTATTTACTTTTCAGATGAATATTATTGTCAGAGCTATCAAAATAACTTCCTCCCAGTGCTACCCAAGTCTTGCATCTACACATTTACTTTTGCTTTAGTTTGTAAAGTTATAGTTGTGTTCCGGATAGGAAGGAGTGAAGCCGGTTACACTTTTTTAGAGGCGACCATCTCAGTCGTCAGGGGTAGCAACGCATCTATGACCGAATTAGAACGAGACTCAAACTAACAATAACTAACTGGACTATTACTAACATTAACTAGGACTAACAGTCCTTGTCCTCGCACTTATTAACAAACTAACCAACGAATATTCCAACACATCTAACATTCTACACTAACTGGACTAACCATCCTAGTCCCTTTGAGTCTAGTTCTAGGTTGGTCACAGTTGTTGGGAAATGACAGGGCTCGAGTCACCCTTTTTTTTTTTGTTATCGAGGGGGAAACCTTTAAAAGGTACCCGGTGTCGTGGGAGCGACACAGGGTTATGTGGGATTTTTACCCACTAAAACCCCTCCGGTGGCCTACCTCAGCGCTTGTGGAAAACTCCGGGATCTCTAAAGGAACACAACCGGAGTCCTCCGAGCGTGGCGCCCTTGGGGCTCTGCCCGCGAGAGACTAAATGCCCCATCGCTTGCCATCTCCATACGACGGTATGCGGCCACACATACCGTCATCCTTCCCGGGGTTGGTGATGGACGGTTCGAGCTCCCACTCTAGCCGCCCCCAACCCCGAAAACCCCTTGTAGTCGCCTCTTACGACAGGCAGGGGATACCGAAGCTCGTATTCTGGTCCCGAGCCACCCTTGATCACATTTGAGGATGCTTAAAGCATACCTACTGCCCCAATTTATTTTGGTGAGGACTTGAGGAGTCATTTGCCAATCCAAAACTGCGTGAACTTGTTATGCCCTCCGTAATCCTCCCACATAGCCTAACGCTCTGAAATTATAACCACCAGGATAGCTTTACGTGCAATCCGAACCGGATCGAATCGTCATCCATCCGACCGGTCCCCTATTGCTTACTTGTTCTATCACTCCACACAAGTAGTACTTTGCATTTGGTATATTTATATGACATTGCAAGTATAATAAAAAATGAATAAAATAAAATAATTGAATAGCTTCATTTTATTATGTAAAATAGAAAATAAATAAAATTTATTGTAAGGTAATACGAGACGGGCAAAATATTCTGAAGAAGGAGTTAAACTCTTGAAAGACAATGGAATTTGAATCGTTCTTTGAGGTAAGAAAATTAGTAAACATTCAATACGAAGAGAAAAGAATTTCAATACCTTGGCTAAGACGTTTGCGGAGCTAAAATACTTAACACCTTTCAATTTTCTTTGTTACCTACAGAAGTGCCTGCACTTGCCACGAGAAGCTGTATTAGTAAACTTAATATTGGCATGCTCCGAAAGTGAACCTAGTATATCTATCCCTTGCTTAATATTATAACGAAATTGTTAAGGTGTGATTTTGTCATTATTATGTTACGAAGCTTTCAGTATATGACTACGACATTCTGAAACATAATTGCTTAGTTACGATATTGCGAAACAAAGCCTTGTAAAGTGCCAAATATTGGATCTGCTGATTGGTGTACTTACAACTACTAATTCTGTAATTATTCATTAATATTATTTTTCCTCAGTAGGTAACGTTATCTTTTGTATCTTTGTTTCGCATCATTTTCTCAGCATATCCGAAATTCTGTGTGATAAAAACGAAACGATACCTATAGTTTTTTTTTGCCACGCAAGTATATTTGATCGTGTCTATCACAACTCTCATTCAGAAACAAGCAACAAAGTCGTAAACAATGCCAATGGATGTAATGGACATATGAAAAGACATAAACTTCGCTTACGAGATACACCATAATGCTATTAACGCTAGTTGTAGTGGGAGCTAAAATGATTACGGTCGTAAAACACAAAATTCTCTTTCGAAATGAATGAAGGCTTAGAAAACTTCGTTATTAGTTTCAGAACACTAATTAACAACTTATTTGTTCACATAAGCATGGCGTAGGTCATATTAAGTACTACTTACAGTTTTAGGTAATTTTTTATACTTTTAGGTAATCATTTAAGGTTTTCATTGTAACCACAAAAATAATGATTAGGAATAGTCCTTACTTGCTACTTAATATTATAAATGCTAATGTAACTGGGTTTGTCTGTTTGTCTGTATATGAAGCTTTCTCGCTTAAACCACTAAACCCGAATTTAATGGTACAGGATGGAAGAATGGTTATGCAAAATTGAATCATATCTGACCAAGGAATCACGTTGTAAAGGATTTTAATTCATGATAATTATAATATTGGTTAAGGGGATTTGTAGACTTCTAGTCCAGAAATCCCCTGCCCCTTAGCGAAGGGGATTTGTGGAATAAGCCGGTATTTTAAGGGTCCCCGCAAACTGGCCATAGCCACCGGCGGATATGTCACTGTGACGCTTCTTTAGAAGCGCGTTCCGGCCACAGCCGCTTAGGCTGCATAACCCGCTCACTGTTATTGAAGCTTTTGGAGCGCTAAAAGAAGCACCACAACGCCACAACCACCGGTGGTCGATGGCTGCGGTCAGTTTGCGGGGAGCCAAAATGTCGTTAGTCTCGACTTTACTTTTATTTATACCGAAGGTACATGGCCAGGACGATAATTGAAAATTGAAATCTCAGACCAACTAAGACAGAAACAAGGCAGGTAGTCTATAGTTAGAAAATGTCACGAAACATTATTTTCCATAGACTGAATTATTCAATTATGTACGTGAATTACACAATTCACTTACATGAAAAACTTAGATTTTTAATCGACTTCAAAAAACGGAGGAAGTTCTCAATTCGTATGTATATTATTATTTGTCTTAGGGCGCATTCATGTAGAACGCTGGTTACCGGCGCTGATCTGCTAGCGCTTATCGGTATAGTCTAAGATCCGAATCTAAATCGACATTCATCGGGTTGATAAAAAAATCAAACACACTGATAGAAACTTTTTTGATAGTTAAAAATATTTGTTAATATTTAACAAATAATTTATTAGAGACCACTTTTTAGTGCTTAATAAATATTTCTTAGTATTTAAAAAGATTTATTAATATGTAATAAATGAATATCAGATTTATTAAACACAAAAAATCATTTAAAATATTAAGAAATATTTGTTTAATACTAAAGAGTGGTATAAACTAATACCTACTTATATTCTGTCCAGGATTTTTGTTGTCTACCCATTTTTAATATAAATTTTCTAATATACGAAATTTATAATAAAATTATTTTGATTCTCTTATCAACCCGATGAATGTCGATTTAGATTCGGATCATAGACTATACCGATAAGTGCTGACAGATAGGGACAGGGATGTGCAAATGGGAAAAACATATTTCATCGTATCGATATTTTCCAAATGTATCTGAAATTAAATTAAATGTATATGATATTTCGATATATCGATATTTTTCCCAATATGCAATTATTATGCCCCTCTTACCGGGTCAGATTAGTTTGTGGCACTTTACCAACCAAACCAACAAGCAGTGTCATTGTCATAGACATAGGTCATAGACTGTAATTTTTGTTTGTGTTTGAAGCAAAGAAACTAAACCCATATAGCCTACTGCATACCTACTCTTTTTCTAAATTTAAGAAATCAGATTGGTCAAATAGGTACATGATGCGATCCATGAGCAGACAGCAGAGCTTTAAATAAATAAATATTAAATCTGAAAAAATATCGATATTTTGATATATCGATATTTTTTACCCAAACGGCCCAAACCTACTGGCAGATCGGCGCCGGTAACCAGCGTTCTTTTTGAATGCGCCCTTATGTGTGTTACGTTACAACGTTTGTACTGGGTGAACCAATTTCAATCATTTTTTCGACATCCGAAAGGTAGTGACTCTGGTCTGGTCCTGTTTTTTTTTCAGTGTTTAGTATTTGAGTGACATTTGACGGTCAGTTTTTGAGTTATTTCCTATAATGTGAATTTAATTTATGCTTGTAACACGATACTCAATCATTTACGCACGGGCTCGAATACTTTCCCGCTCGCACACCGACTACCTATCGCATACAGCAGAGGATTTACGAACGTGACCCGAGCGCCTCCGAGAGCATCCGAAGATTTAGTATATAAGACGCGGAGCCCGCCGCGATCATCATTCTAGACCCCGCCTCACGTACGCGGCTCCTGCGTGGTTCTCACTGACGAGTGAGCCACAGCGCCGGAGGCTGCGTACAGTGCAGTCCATCGCGCTGCGCCGAGTCACCGGCGCTCCGCGATACGTAAGGAACGCCGTCATCCAGAGGGACCTTCGAGTCGAGAGCCTGGACGACTTCATCTGCAGCCTGGCACGCCGTATGTTCGAGCGTGTCGAAGCGTCGCGATTCCCGCACCTGCGGGATCTGGCGCCGCTCCACGCTCGACCACCTGACCGCAGGGCTTTCCCGCGCGACTTGCTAGTTGCGCGGGGGGAGCCCGCGGACTGACTCCGGGGCTTCACAAGCCGCCGCCCGGTCGCTGATCGGCTCCTGCTGGGCTTCCCACCAGCGGGATTCACCCGGTAGGGCCTGATCGCCCGGGCGGCGTGAAGAATCTACCCACTCACGAAGACTCCGCGGCCGCAAGGCCGCCAACCTGGACTTGACACTACGGAACGGGGAGAACCAAGCTCCCCCGACCCGAACCACCGATAGAGACCATGGGGGCCTTCAGAACGAAGGCCCTACAACCCAAGGACCAGCCCGTCTTAACGGGCCGCGCGAGATACTTCGCAAGGGGGCACATAGCCCCAGCGATTCCTCGAGACCCTTGCGGGACTCAGAGAAGATACGCGAACGATCATCATTCACTTAGCTGCCTTAGCTAGCAGCCCAACTGGAGCGATAGCCCCTGCAGTCCTCCGGAAGGGTTGAGTTCACGGCCAACGGGTGCGATAGCCACTTGCAGTCCACCCTTACGCCGTTAGTCTGTTTATAGGGTACGAGTGCAATAGCCACTGCAGTCCACTCCGATCCCTTGTAGGTAGCCTGGGGTTTAAGTATAAGTCCTGTTACTGTAAAAGAACTACTCTTCTAACAATATATTGTTTGGATGTCAATGGCGTTACACTATACTACCCTTCAGTGGCGCCCAACGTGGGGCCACTTGCTTCGGCAGTACATATACTAAAATTGGAACGACACAAAGAAGGGGAACAATTGGAGCAGCTTTGGTGCAGGGGGAGGGGCCAGATGAGCATCCTATAGAATATGCCAGCCGTCTCCTTACACCCGCAGAATGTAACTACACAGTAATAGAAATGGAGCAAATCAGAATGCGTGGAAGACCAAAGAAACCAGCACCAGCATAGTCCTGGTACTCTTACGGGACGTTAACGAGTACCAGAGGGGGAGATTGTAACACGATACTCAATCATTTACGCACGGGCTCGAATACTTTCCCGCTCGCACACCGACTACCTATCGCATACAGCAGAGGATTTACGAACGTGACCCGAGCGCCTCCGAGAGCATCCGAAGATTTAGTATATAAGACGCGGAGCCCGCCGCGATCATCATTCACTTAGCTGCCTTAGCTAGCAGCCCAACTGGAGCGATAGCCCCTGCAGTCCTCCGGAAGGGTTGAGTTCACGGCCAACGGGTGCGATAGCCACTTGCAGTCCACCCTTACGCCGTTAGTCTGTTTATAGGGTACGAGTGCGATAGCCGCTGTAGTCCACTCCGATCCCTTGTAGGTAGCCTAGGGTATAAGTATAAGTCCTGTTACTGTAAAAGAACTACTCTTCTGACAATATATTGTTTGGATGTCAATGGCGTTTCACTATACCACCCTTCATGCTAACTTTTCACTGGGTGGTCCGATTTTGATGGTTCTTTTTTTATTCAAAAGATAATCCTTGTCATGTGGTTCTACTTGGCGGCTTGCATCGATCCTAAGTGATCGACAAAATTAAGCAACAGCGGGCGCGGTCGGTAGTTGTATGGGTGACCGCTAGTGGCAAAATTTATTGAGCGCTTCCATGATACGGGGGGCACGTAAAGCCGTCGATCCCGGTTGTTATCGATAGATCGCAGTTGTTACGCCGTGCCTTTGGGCTGCTTGAAAACTTTCGACACTGGGTTGGCCACTAACCCCTCCACCAATCCGCACTGGAGCAGCGTGGTGGAGTATGTTCTATCCCTCCTCAATAATAAGGAGACACCCGTGCTCAGTAATGGGACATTAATGGGTTTTAGCCACTTTATAAATTGGAGCGACATGTGGCGAGTAGGTTTTGAGTTATCTCGACTTTAAAGTCTGTTATTATTTTTCTAAAAAGTTAGTTATACACTTTAGTTTACGCGTACATTAGCAAAGACCGAGTTTATAGCGAAACAAAAATAATAGGTAGTTAGTTTTACATTTTTCTGCGTAACGATCAGGCAAAGGAATGCATCAAACTTAAATAGAGCTCCATTATTCAAAGCAAGCGCAAATTGCAAGATAATATCTGACTTTAGTCAGTTAGTACAGCGTAAATGAGCTTCGTTAATACTTTTCACACAGTTCTTTAGCATTCTGTTGTAAAAAATTCCATCACTGATAATACATGTGTTAAAGTTTACGATTAAAGTTATTCTAGATAATGAAGTTGACTTTCAGGTAACCGATTTTTATTTCACACTAAAGTAAGTTTAATAATTCAAAGTATGATATTTCCGAATCGGTACTAGAGCTCCCTTAAAAATAATAAAATCACTTTTTACATTTAGGTACAGCGATAACCATAATGTTGGGAGACATTCTCTTATTAATCTTTATGATACTAAAATTTAAGTCATTCGACCACCGGCACTCGTAAATATAGGAAAAATGTCTGTGAAAAATTAAGATACTCAATTTGCAGGAATATTAAACTTGAAAAATTTAGTATTTATAATAATAACTAGCTGGCGCGGCAAAGGATGTTTTTCCATAAAAAATATTTTAGGGAATTTTTAGACTACTAAAATCACTATTAAAATAAGGGGTTATTTACCTTATATAACCATAAGGGTGATATTTTAGGGGTGTATGTATTTTTAATGCCACATTATAAAAAAATAAAAAATACAAAAGTTTTTGCCCAAAACATATAAAAAAATAATGATAAGGACGGATAACCCTTATCACTTAGGGATATGAAAATAGATAGTAGCCGATTTTCAGACAGACTGAATATGCATAGGTATGAAATTTTATCAAAATCCGACAAGCCGTTTCGGAGGAGTATAAACCTTACGGAGGAGTACATCCCTTGAAAACACAAGTAGCGAATTGCTCTTTCAGACGGTTAGTTTTCAAAGACTTTTAAAACCGCACGTAACTTTATCGTGTCCATGTATTATTTATGTCTTGCTTGTGGACCCAGCGAAATTGCTAATATTTAATGGCTTTTAAATGGATACAGTAGGTACGACTTTGCATCTCAATTTCTGATATTTCTATTCCATTTGAAATATTATGTTGCAGTAAGTAACTAATTTAACGTATATACCTACAACGCTTTTTATGAAACGCTTGTTTCAAATTGGAATTTGAAAGCCCATAAGTTCTAAGTCTGCAATTTTTTAAATTGCTAGGCTGTTCCTTGGGGCCGCACAGGTCTCTTGCCTTAGTAAACAAACAAGAAACGCCGTCCGTCGGACGGTTAGAAGCTTCCAAAGTGAGCGAGGGCATGTGGACATACGGTATCCGCCGCAGCCCACTGGGCTAAACATAGATTGAGTCGAGCGTTCAACGTGTTAATAAGAATAAACAAGGTGAAAGTTAATCACACTTTTTGAAGTTATACTTCTTTAGGCGCGTTATGGAAAAATCATAGAGTGAAATTTTACGATGCGCGCGCATCTGTGATACAAAAATTAACAGTATGAAGTTGACGGCTAAAC
Source organism: Hesperia comma (assembly GCA_905404135.1). Taxonomy (NCBI): domain Eukaryota; kingdom Metazoa; phylum Arthropoda; class Insecta; order Lepidoptera; family Hesperiidae; genus Hesperia; species Hesperia comma. The sequence continues at coordinate 8,064,815 of FR990028.1, read as the reverse complement.
CACTCATTGGCCTTTGTCAATGTAACTCTGACGTCTGTTTAGTTTTGCTTTTGCTTTTTATCGAAATTATTTATAACCAGCCAGGTTTGTTTTGACTTGTTTGTGGCACATTGACATGACATAATATGCACAGACTAGCTAAAGATTAATGTTTCGTTATACGGTATGCAACGACTAGTCTTTTTGGTAAACTATTTAATAAAGGTTTTTAACTGCAATATAACAGTAAATAAATTATAACTAAGTATTCAAAGATAGTTTAGGATGACTATTAGTGATTATGCTACCATTCCATCAGTATTTTCTTAAGACGTTGTCACGTTCAACTATCGTCAGTAAACCGACTTTACAGACAACCAATTTTTTTTAGTATAATTAATACTAAATATTATGAAATTATTAACGTTGAATATTTATTATTTAATGATGCCAAAGAAGTATAACTTCTTACGCGCGTACATAAGTACACGCAATTTAATTTTTATTTTTATTGAGACCGAATTCGAGATCGAGATCGTGTTCGAGTTCGAGATCGAGTTTGAGATCGAGTTCGAGATACTATTATTATTATTGATACTTCGGATACGGGACTTGACTCACACGAACACTCACTTTTTCGGCTACGTCAGATTACATCTTTCGGATACGGCAACTCGACTCACACGAACACTCACTTTTTCGGATACGGCAGATCAACTCGTTCGGATACGGCAACTCGACTGACACGAACACTCACTTATTCGGATACGTCAGATCACATCTTTCGGATAAGGGACTTGACTCACACGAACATTCACTTTTTCGGATTCTTCATACACATCCAAAATTAGCGAGGGCATGTGGACACACGGTGTCCGCCGCGGCCCACTAGGCTAAACATAGATTAAGTCGGGCGTTCAACGTGTTATTTATTTATTTATTTAACTTTTTCATGTACACTATACACTTTAAAGGAATCAATATATTATGTAATATTGTACATAGGGTCTATTTATTTCTTATAGAAATCTCTTCCAGTGTTAATAAGAATTAATCAAACATTTTTGATCGAGTTGAACTCAAACTGCTACGGATACTGATAATGAGATTGAGATCCTAATTGAGATCGAGATGGAAAGCCTGTAAGTTCGGGTTCGAGTTCGAGTTCGAGTTCGAGTTCGAGTTCGAGTTCGAGTTCGAGTTCGAGTTCGAGTTCGAGTTCGAGTTCGAGATCTAGTTCGAGTACGAGATCGAGATCGAGATTGAGACCAAGACCAAGATCGGGGATCTTTGACATCTCGATAGCTGAATCCGTGGTGAGATTTTGATTTTGACGTACATCGCGTTCTGTTAAAATTAAAACCGACGGCAGCGCCAATCAAGCTCGCAATGGAAGTGACACAACTCACCTCAGTGAGATTCGATATCGAATTTGTTTCTTACAGAATAGCCGTCTTGTTCGAGTTCGACTTCGTGATCGAGTTCGAAATCGAGATCGAGTTCGAGTTCCGGAAACGGTTACGGTTACGGATACGGATACGGATACGGATACGGATACGGATACGGATACGGATACGGATACGGATACGGATACGGATACGGATACGGATACGGATACGGATACGGATACGGATGCTGATACTGCGACTGCGACTGAGACTGAGACTGAGACTGAGACTGATACTGAGACTGAGACTGAGATTAAGATTTAAATTTATATGATTACATGACAGTACACACGTTGAATTCACGATAAACTTTGATCGCGCTATCTCAAGTGTTCTGTGCCGCGTGCATGAAAACAAGTTCTGAACGTTAGTAAAATTATATTGCGATAGTTCCCCAAGCCCGGTGTGATGTCTCCATTTTGTTAAAAGAGTAAATACGGTAGTAAATGGTATTCTTTACTCACGCAACACTTACGTAACCCGACACTTATGTACATACCATTTTGGATATAGACGTAAATAGTAACTATCGAGGAGATCACAATTTCATGCATGCATTGGGATTCCTATAATTTGTGAAATCCATTATCTACCTTAGATTTTCTGCTTTATAGTTACCTGTAATTCTTTCTGAATTTTACTTGAAATCAAATAAATCGTTCTTCTTTATATTGACAGTTTGACTGATAGTACTTTTCCTTATTATCTGAACGGATAAAATCCCACGCAAGGTTTGGCGTCAAAGATTTCAGAATCCTCTTACAAAGAATATTTCCGAATAGAGTCCTAAGCAAATATTTGAAAAGAACGTTGATAATGCCAATGAATTGCTCGTGTCTAGAGTCTTAATGCGAAATCGATAATGCAATATTTTCTATGTGCTATGTAACGGTATTCTTCTGCCCGAGGTCAGTACGAAGGAAGTCGCTTTGGGTACGGCGTCTTTTACACAGGATTTTTATATTGGCAACAAACATTTATCCAGGATATTATGTTTAATATTGGTAATTTTATTGTTCATTTCATTTTTATTATTTCATCCCTGCCGCCATTTCGTTGTGTTCTCACTGTCCGAAGGTTGACTGGGAGAGCATGTTTCTAGCATTAAGTCCGCCATTGTTTAACTGAGTTCAAATAACTAACTTCTTACAAAAAAATAACCGACTTCAAACTCGATACAACTCAAAAACCGCTCACCAGATGTCGCCCAAATTACAAGGGACCACACAAAAAGTACCTTTCGAAAAAAATAATCATCACCATCGGAACACTCGGTCAAAAGTTAGCCTAAATTAATTTCACATTATTGATATTAACTCAAAAAATACCATCAGATGTCACTGAAATTAAAATGATGGTCGCATTTTAATTCGCACGGCAGTCATTAGCTTTCGAATGTCGAAAGAATTATCGAAATCGGTTCACCCAGTACGGAGTTACACATAATAAAACAATATACAAACGAATTGAGAACCTCCTCCTTTTTTTGAAGTCGGTTGAAAAAGGAGGAATTCGAAAACTAATGACTGCCGTCTACTGCTACCAGCCAATGACTGCCGTACTGTTGATAGAGAATATTTAGGGATTTGTTAAATTTAATTTTTAAAGAAAGTAATAATAATAATATCCATCAAATTAAGATTTCTTGTTAAATAGTTATTTAAATAATGTTGTTGCATAATTCAAAAGAGAATATAAATCAAAACATAAATTTTCGGACCCATTGTGGCGACGAAAGAACAATGATTTCTTATTCTTTCGATAAAATATCCACTTCGTTTTCGTAAAACACTTCAATATTTCTTAATATAGCCGTATTTCGTTTAAAAATATTTTCTTGCGACCTACTCGTTAAAGCAAACAATTCTTTTAGACTGTAATACGGAGGCTGGAAAATTTTCCACATCGATGCCTCTTTCCATTTCGATAAGGCACGGTAAACAGGAATATAATACAAAAATACTTATAAAACTTTGCCGGATTATCGTTAAACGCCTTTACACTTACTTTTACTGCTTAAGTAGTTAGTAGCGTTGTTAAGTTTGCTTGGTCTTGTTGAACAGATGTCTTAAATCCACATTTTTCTTTAGGTACCTATTCTGTGGTAAAACAATTAATATTAGCTATTTTTAAGTAAGTTAAGTTTCATTATTTAAATTGACAATACTTTTTTATGAACTAATTTAATTAAAACAAGCACTACTTAGTATTTAAGTAAAACTTGCCATATTTTATTAGTTGAAACCGCATCAAAATCGATCAAGCCGTTTGAGATTAGCGCGAACACATCACCAACAAACAAAAATTATATGAATCATTGGTTTGGGCAATATTTTCCTAATATATTTCCATTCACAGACATTCATCAGGAACATATTTATTATCATATATTATGTAGGTATAGAGTTTCTTAATTATAGAAAACAGTTTAGCGTGACTATTATTTCCAGGCTTCCGCGTCTTAGATGTAGTTAATCAACTATGCTAAAATGTTCGATCAAAAATACCCAGTCTTCGCTAATATTGTATATCGATGGCTAAAATATTGTTTTCTATAACTTAAATATACTTTCATGAAAATCTCTTGCTTCATCATTATCATAGTCTTCTTATCGATTATCACACTTATCATATTTTAGATCATAGTCATATTTCATGAATTCGGTATCTGATTATAAATCAACTTGTAAATAGATACGAGTAGGTAGTTCAATTTGAGTTCAGTTACAGATTAATAAAAAACGCTAACACACTCATACCCCCGCAGTAGGTTACTAGGTACCTGTGTCGCGGGTGGCATGGACTACACATATAACACATCACAATTACACCCATGACCCGAGTACAAAAATATTTATCTGCCACATAAATATCTGCTCCGGCCGGGAATCGAACCCGGGACCCCTCACGTTGCAGGCAGGGTCGCTACCAACTAGGCTACAGGGTCGTCAAAAGATTAAGTTTTGCTTCAGTGTTTTCTAAATGGACAAGAAATCCTTTGGTTATAATAGAATGAAAATTATTGTTTTCACAGATATAAAATGAAATAAGCTCAGACCAATAAACTATAGACGGAGCGCCGGGAACAAAAGATTGAAGCCGGCAAAAGTAAGCCGAAAGCACACATCGAAACCAATAAAAACCTATGTTTGAACTGTCTTTCGACCGCAACTTTAAACTTTATTTTTTGGAACACAAAACTACATTCATTTTTTATTATTTAGAACACAAAATTTCGTTTTGGTATGAGTGCCGCCGCGTGTATACAAGGTTAGGCTTACTTTTTGCTGGCTTCACTCTTTTGTTCTCGGCGCTCCGTCTATAGTTTATTGGTCTGAGGAAATAAGCATCAACACACAGAATTTAAGTTTCCAATATTTCCGTTACAACGCAACGGTGTAATAATCACATTTCACTTGAGCGGTTTACAAAATAAACAAAATTTTGTAGAAAGTGAAAGGTTTATCCAATTATTTGTTTCCAATTATTTATTTTTATAAAAAATAACGATCACTTGAGAAAGTGATCCTTTACATAGAAACTACCCATTCCACTTCAATGAAAGTAAATATTAAGAAACGTAAAACTGTGATAAAGATTATGATTTGTTGTTCTAATGTGAGTTATTCCACTAAAGTACAAGTGTTTCGTTCATATCTTTGTTTTCTATTTCCTCGATGGCATTAATTCAAATCGTTCGTCTTCCATTCGCTGCGTTGATTGTTGGATTTCAATTGTCCACGCTTTTAGCCAATAGCAACGCGGCATTAATGCCCATGCACGATCTCACGTGATACGGAATAGAAAACAGACCAGTTCATAATCGAATCTAATCGCATACGCACCTATCCGTTACGAAAATTCTACCGAAAATTCGAAATCTACATTCTGAAATCAACCGATTATCGTCCCAACACGATCTAAGTTTAACATTTAAGTTCACTTCATCCATGGATATTATAATCAACCTATTGAAGACATTTTAGTACTTTTCTATCGCGCTGTGATCCCAAAGTGACGCTGGCCAGCTGGGAATGTGTAAGTGAGTGCTGTGGACGAGGGTCTGAAAGCTGGAAGCCCGTGTAGCAGTCCTAAAGGTGAGTCGTGCACATTATTTGACGTTGAATCCTGATCTGTTGGCGCGGTGGAGAAGAAGCGAACACTTATGATAGATTCCATCCGTATCTCTTGCATTTTATTTAAGTGTTAACCCATAAAAGGCCAAAACCCTTTCAACAAGTTTTTTCTGCTCTTAATAATAACTAATTTTAAACATTTCTTCCCAGGGTTAACAAATGGTATCGCTATAATCGTAGCTACCAATTCTTTTTAGGCGCTCGCATACTTAAGACTACGAACAGACCCGAGTACATTTAGCACGTAAGTTTAGCACTCAAGACTCGCACTTTGGCCGTTAAGAAATATCATATTAACGACGATGTCGTTACATATCGTCTTGTGTTGGCCTACAACTATATGATGGTTACATATCTATATGATGGTTTTTGAACGAACTTTCGAAGGCGGCGGGAAATCTCCCACATGACACACTACCTGTTGTTTATCTTCAAAGAAGATTTTCCACCATTGCGGTCCAAGGCTTAATACTGGGAATGCGTGGGTGAAATTTTCCACGCTAATTCTAATTTTAACCGTAAAGCATTTTAACATATTGGAATATTAATAACAGCGAATTATTTGCTTTGTATATGTACTTAGTCTGATACAAAGCTTTGAAAAGTAGGTATAGAAAATGAACACATTTCATAGGGACAAAATGCCTACCTATGTCTGCCTAATTATAGAAGTCAGGGTCATCTAGAAATAATGAATAATCATAATGAAATTGAAGCGCTCATAACCCGGCGGGAAGCGCTCATAGCCCTGCGTCTTGCGTCGATCCTAAGTGATCGATAATGTTAAGCAACTGCGGGCGCGGTCGGGAGTCGGATGGGTGATCGCTAGTAGTAAAATATCTTGAGCACTTCCGTGCTTCGGAGGACATGTAAAGCCGTCGGTCCCGATTGTTATCGACAGATAGCAGTCGTTAAGCCATGTCGAAGGCCTTCGGGCGGCTTGAAAACTTTCGACACTGGGTTGATCTCTAACTCCTCCACCAACCCCCACTGGAGCAGCGTGGAATGAGGAAAGATCCGTGCTCAGTAGCGGGCCATTAATGGGTTGTAGCCAGCCATAACGAAATTTGACGTGGGTTGCATACGTTTGTACTAGGTATTGAAGACTACGATGAATTCAATGCCTTATTTGTAAATTCCGCTTGTCTCTAACCGTAAAATCTATGTCTACGGTGTTATCAATATAACATTTAAGTCTTTTTTTAATAAATAGCCTACAAAGGCGGAGCTGACCCATGGTGTATTGATGGTGAAACGTCATAGATACTCTATGATCACCATATATCCCATTTGCGCAACGGCAACTCTAAACCCATTCCCGACGCGTTGCTAGCCGATTAAGAAAAGAAAAATCGATGAAAGGCTGGCTCTCAAGCCCCCTGTCGGAACACAAGTCTTCTTAATTGTCAATGAAAAGCACTTTAATGTCCCAGAATTTATTTATGATCATCAGTTACACCAAAGACATCAAAAATGCGCTGTGGATCAAGACAGAGGAAAGAGGAAAAACGAACATTCTATTAAAAACTGGTTAACTATTCAATGTAACGTGCGAGTAATTTCAGCTCTAATTCACAGTAGGTATAGCAAGAGGCTGATTGATTCCTCAAACAAAGAAACGCTCACACGCTTAATGTCCTTACTCGTATGTTTCATACAGGCTCAAGTATTTGGGCATAGAATCTACACACACTACCATACATTTATCGAACTGAGACAGGACCATTATGGGGCATTACAACACCTGTTCTATATAAACATCTTAACGGAATAAAGTGAAGTGCTTAAGACCTTTGAAGTAGTATATTCTATTAGAACTTCAATATTTCTTGCTGTTTCACTTTAACTCTTGTACAAGCTAACTACAGCTAACTACAGAATGTTTTACTTTGAAACGCTTCACAATTTTATCATACAAATACTGGTCACGTCAGTTCCTGACGTTCCTGTGCAAACGATTGCCTTATACAAATTAAAACTCGACAGGAAATGGTAACATTGCGACATTTAGTTTCATTGCTTTTAATTTAAAATATTAATTAGTAGTAGAAACTTCATACTTAGTAATAAATATGTATTTCTCTCTGCTAAACCATTTTCGTTTAATATCAAGGCATAATTATTATCATATTTACCGTCACAATTTAGTAACCGCCACCTAAAATATCATGTTATCACAGTTCACGGGACGTTTTTCAAATGTTTCAACCATTTAAAGCTGACAAGTATTTTGATGGTAAGTGGTCACTGTTATTTGTTGCCTATGGACGTACAAATCAATTGATGTGTGGTAATGCCTTTGCATTACCAACGCGTTGCCTATTTGTATCTTGTCTAATTCTCTCCTATATACCACTAAATTTCTCGTTAAACAGTTGGAGCGATTTTGAACTTATTTTCGTGTATCACAATTTGAAGCGATTGGTGGCGACGCTGTTGAGATGTATTAATAGAATGGCCAAACCATTGATTATAGGCGTTGAAGTGCTGTAAGAGAAAAACTGGTTGTCTGTAAAGTCGGTTTACTGACGATAGTTGAACGTGACAACGTCTTAAGAAAATACTGATGGAATGATTGACAAATAATATCATCAAAGTAAACAAACGTCATAAAATCGTATTTAAAGTTACAGAAATTTATCAATAAAAATAAAGAAGGAATACAGGAAACATTTATAAAAAGGTAACATTTAAAATTTATAAATAGTCCCAGAAGTCAATAACAAAGTAATAATTGGATACATTACCAAAATATCTACCTCCAAAGTAATCAAGCTGCCGAACGCAAAGGCCGATTGTGCTTTTATGTCTGTCACTCTCGCTCTTAGGCGGGCTAACCATGCACGCGTGCCTCTCACTCGCTCTCATTGTGAGCGCATAACGTGAGCGGAGCGTGACGCAGTTTCTTGCAGTGTCACCCGGCAAACCAATTTATAAGACGTTGTCACGTCAAAAATGTTTAATTTGATGAGAATAAGGAAAAGGTATTATACGTTCATTTGTAAAACTGTATTAAAATCTATGAGATATTTTGAGACGACTATGTTAGGACTGACGCACTCACCTCATTTTATATCATACAGTGTAATTTTAGCAAGAGGCTGAGTTTCACTCGTGTGTGATTTAATTTGTCTTGCTTCAATAAGCTTATAACCTAAGTAGATGTGTAACTAAATACCTAACGCTTATGAAAATACCAAACTCTAAAACGGAATGTTTGGTAGGTATACGTGGCTGTTATAAATTGTATTAATAACCTACATAAATTTTATCCACTAAGGTATGCATACAATAGATTTTTGAATGCGACGTTGTTGGTAAACAATCGTATTCATTTACACATATCTAGTAATGAATAAAAATAATATCTACTAGCTGACTCCGCAAATGTTGTCTTACAACATTTATTTTTAAGCTATTGCATAGCTTTTATCGCGGGCCTTGGGCGCAGGGACCGAATGCAAAAATTTCGTAACGAAAATTTATTACACCCTACACACAGACATAGTTACTATGTCTATGCACCCACACATCGATAAATACCAGAACTTTTAACTGAGTTAACTAACTTTTACTTTATAACGGCTAAACCGATTTGGCTAATTTTAGTCTTGAAATATTCGTGGAAGTTCAGGGAAGGTTGCAGCGATGAGAAAATATGAAAAATTGCGAGCAAAATACTAAAAATTAAAATTTTAATTTCCCATACAAATCTTACCTGTCAAACGTTTGATTTTCGCCCCGTCGGTTCGGTGTTTTAAGAATAATTACATGTAGATCTAGATTAAATAAGGCGTTGGAATCGACAACATGTATTCATAATAGTCGAATTATCGCGTATTTAAGACATACAAAATAATCGCGTATTTAAGACATACAAAATAATAACATGACATAAAATAATGACACTATATTAATGACTTGAGGGTGATAGAGACAGTACCATACAGGCAAGGCAAACTGTAAGGCACTGTCTCTGTCACCCACACGTCATTCACGCGCGAAAAGATCGTTGTAGGACTTAAATGTCAAATGTCAATTTTCTTTTTAAAAAGAATTATTTTGTCAACTGAAATAGTTCTTATGCTTTTGTTCAGAATATTTAAATCTTCTTTGCACAAATTAATGCATTATCCGTTTCTAATAAAGATTAAAATGTCTTGCACCTATAATGTGACGTTATGATGTACGTATTCTTAACAATTAGGCTTACGTCATTATTATGCGTCTCTTTCAGTGATATTGCCTATGAACTTTGATGTAACTTTTGATAACTAGGCAACTACATAAATGAAAACTGGTACACCACTTTCTTGGCCCACTGTAAAACAGTAAATATCTGTACTCGTATAATTTGTGTACAAAGTGTTTTAAATATGAATAAACAAAGTGCATTTATTAATGAAGAAAGTCACGAAAAAATTGTGAAAGAAAATGAGTTATTACTCTATATACATTCATTTTATTATTATTATCACAAATGCAGTATTATTTTTTGTTTTGTTAATTTCTATATAATGCTATGCAATAGCTTTACCGCGGCAGTCTCCGAGTGCCACACGTCTTTTTATATATCTGATTCTACGCTGCTTATTAAGCTGAGTTTTTATACCTTTTATACTGCCTTCCACCGTACTATTTCTACAGCTATAATAATTGCTTTAACACCAATTTGTGTTCCGGATAGAAAGGCGTGGAGTCATGAAGCTAAATAGAGAGGAGACGTTGTATATGCGTGGAGTCGATTACAGTTTTTTTAGAGTTGATCATCTCAATTCTCAAGGACAGCAATGCATCTGTGACCGAATTAGAACGAATTCATACTAAGAATTACTACCTAGACTGTAACTAACATTAACTACAAGGACTAACTATCACTAACAATCCCTGTCTTCACACTTCTATCATTGGACTAACTATCTTAGTCCGTAAATTGACTCTTATTCTAGGTAGGTCACATTATGGGCGACATGGCAGCGGAAGGGTGGTGCTGCATAGCCCTTTGCTATCTTATTTATTTTCATTAAAAAATGATTTATACATGTTAACATCAGAACAATTAATTGTCCCTCAAAGTACCTTATTTCTGAAAGTCTTCGATAATTTTAATTACACATTATGTATCTGAATAAAAAATATGACGTATTGTCATGATGATTGTGTAACAAAATTACTAGTGGAAGAAAACAAAACACGTTGGATGTGGTAAAATTGAAAGAAAATTTGCCTAACGAAATGAAAGCGCGGATTGAATCTGGGGTTGAAATAACACGTCGTATCACTGCTCCTATCAAAAAGTGTTTGAATAATGTATGTATGCCAAAGTGGAATCGTCACCCGGAAAATCTATTTAAATATATGCAGTGGCGTTGTAACAGATTATTCGCCATTGAATGATAATGTTACAAGCGAAGACAAGCTCGTAACAAAAAGGGGTATGATAATGTTATACACATAGATACCTCTAGCTCTACTGTAATTGGGAATCGTCTTATATATAAAATTATTAGGTATGATGAACCGTAAAACGATGTATGTATATTACGTTCAAAATGTTCAGTTTATGTACCTAACCGAAGATAAAAGATAGTATGGAACTCTGATAAAATGTGAATAACAGTTTTACCAGTTTTTTTAACGTCCCGTACCTAAAAAACGGAACCCTGTTAATATGTCTCCGATTTCTGTTTGTCTGTCTGTTCGTATCTGATTTTGACAAGACTCCATCGGTTGAACGGAAATAGGTATGCAGCTGAAATTTTTACAGATTACTGTGTTACATTAGTCTTCGTAACAACAAATAGTAATAAAGTAAAAGGTTAGATGCCAAAGTAACCATACAAGTTACATAAAAAGTGTTTTTGATTCACCTCTTGAACCTAAGAGGTAGGCACTTGAAATATTCAATAAGTGCTTATTTTTAGACAGTTCCAGAAAGAAGAGATCTATTACGAAGGGTATAGTAATAAAGTAAAAGGTTAGATGCCAAAGTAACCATACAATTTACATAAAAAGTGTTTTTGATTCACCTCTTGAACCTAAGAGGTAGGCACTTGAAATATTCAATAAGTGCTTATTTTTAGACAGTTCCAGAAAGAAGAGATCTATTACGAAGGGTGTTTATTTTTGCGTCGGGGGTTAAATACCCATTTGGTTTAACATTAGTTAATGCTTATGTATAGAATTAATTTAGTCTAATATATGTTATAACTAGTAAACCCGCCCTCGCTTCGCTTCGGGTAACCAGTCCCTTCAAAAATCTCTATAAATTTTAACAAATTATGTTATTCCGATGTCTAAGCTATATTACTGCAAAGTTTCATGAAAATCCATTGAGTAGTTTTTGCGTGAAAGAGCAACAAACACACACACACACACATACATCCTTACAAACTTTCGCATTTATAATATTAGTAGGATTCAAATGATAAATACTGATTGTAAATTACTATCACATAAAGTGGCTAATAACAGTTACTTAGATTAGAGATTTGCGCTCAGCTACTAAGTCGTAACAAATCCAGTTATTTAGCGGATTATAATCTTTACTGCTTTAAACTCACTTACTCTTGCTGACTATTGCATTTGTATTCTCTCAAAGTGTCTTACTGTTTTGACTTCAACCCATTATTGGCCCACTTCTGAACGCGGGTGTCTTTGCATCATTGAACGTGCCTCCACAACGCTGGTCCAATGCGGATTTATTAAACAGTGAGTGACTAAGCTTAGTTACAGAAGTATTTTTGCCACCTGAACGCCTTCGATATAGCGACTGCTGTCTTACGATAAACCACGGAACTTCGTACTTCTAAAGCACGGAGATTTCCAAGATCTTCTGTTGCCACCAGCGGTCACCAACTACTGACCGCGTCCGCTGTTCCTTTACTCGTTCAATAATTTATAGAGCAACATAAGCAGACGGGCTATGAGCGCTCTTTCTTAGCACAATTGTATAAGCAACTTTTTTGAATAAAAAATCTAAATATCGAGGATGGCTTTATATATAATGATTTCAATTTAAAAGCCAGCATTAAAATCTTTTTCTATCTATATAAGCAACATTCAGATATTCAGGACGATTGGCGTAACATTTTCAATTTCCTGTAAAAGTAGTCTTGATTTTATACTTTCAAAGGAAATAGGCACTTGCTATAAGGGAAGTTTTTACTTTTTATTGCATTAAAAAGTATGCATGTCGTTTACAAAAAATTAGATGTTTTAATTTATGTATTTACCTATACCTACAGTAATAAATAGTTATGCGTGATGCTGCCTAGACATTTGAAAGTTGGACTCCCATATGAGGTCCAGATTCGAATCCTTTACATTTTTTATTTTTATAAAATTAAACTCCTCCACCAATCTGCCCTGGAGCAGGGTTAAAGTGATGGAGAAAGCTTTAGGCCTCCTCAGTTATGAGGAAATACCCGTGCTCAGCAGTGATCCTATGGTGAAGACATAAACTAACTAGTTACTAACTATTAGAAATTTATTATAACTTGTTTCGGTGCATGAAAAGGTCATGAGGAAAGTTCTCGATTACGTTCTCAACGGAGTGTGAAGTACGCCGATGCGCACTCGGACAGCCTGATGGATTATGACTTATGCCGCACATTGTAATAACACCAAACCCAGCATTAGGATAGTTATGAGCTGCGATGATGGATTGTCGATTATTGGTACGAAGTTCCTTACGGCAGGCTTGGAGGAGACAGGGATTTTGCTGCGCTACCGAACTGAAAAAAATGTGATAGTAAAACCGTAAGAAAAAGTCCGTGGAATAAAACCGTTAAATGAGACGTGCACAGGCGCGACAGTCGTATACACAAGCGAGTAGTGTATAATACCTTTCTCTTTCTCCCTCTTTCTTTTCGTTACTTTGTTATTGTTATTGTGTTTTTGTTATTTTAGTTGATAATTTGAATTAGGTTTTTTTTTATTTTACGTAATTTATTATTTCCTAAAATACTGAATTTCCTAAATACTTTTCTGTACCTACTTAAATAAAAACTAATCAGCAAAATTTAAGAGAAAAATCAAGAAAACCTACATGAAATTGAGCACGATTTATTTTTGCAAATTGTGTCGATTCTACATTAGCCGAAGGAACTACCTACCTGGTGTCCCACGATTCCACATCTTTTTTAATACCTTGAACCAAAAATTCAAAAATCAAAAGATGTTTATAGTTTACTAGCTGCTGCCCGCGACTTCATTCGTGTATAGGAGTTATTCCCGCGTGAATCCCGATCCCGCGGGAACAAAAGTAGCCTTTATGTTACTCCACAGCCTCCTCTATCTCACAGTAAAAGAATCCCATGAAATTCCGTTCAGCCGTTTCTGAAATTAGCGGGCACAAACAGCGATCACTTACAGTTTTATTACATGTACATGTGATATAATAAAAAATTCAATAAGCGCTTGGCTTCGGCCCGTGCACAGTTCACCTCTTCGGAGAGCTTAACATTTTTGTAAAAAATAAATAATAATAATAATAATAATAATAATAATAATAATAATAATAATCAGCTAGAAATAAAGTAAAAGCAGTAAACACTTACGCAGTTCCAATACTAACATATTCTTTTGGGGTTATAAAGTGGACCGATACCGACTTAGAAGCCCTAAATACACTAACAAGAACCACTGCGTATAGTCACCATATACACCACATTCATTCAGCGGTTGAAAGATTTACATTGGCAAGGAAATTAGGTGGTCGGGGATTTATAGACATAAAAAATCTACACTATAAACAGATTATAAACTTACGTAACTACTTTTTGAATAAAGCAAAAGAAAGCCCCCTCCACAAAGCAATTACAAATTTCACTACATCAGGAACACCACTATTGTTTAAAGATGAACAATTTGAACCTGTTAATAAAATAGTAAAACTAGAATCTAAATTGGAAAATTGGAAGAAAAAATCACTACATGGAAAATATCCGCTGAACATAGAACAAGACCATATAGATAGAGAAGGATCATGTGGCTGGTTAATGAAAGGAAATATTTTTGCTGAGACGGAAGGATTTATAGTTGCGATACAAGACCAAATAATCAAAACAAGAAACTACGCTAAGCATATTTTAAAAGATCAAAGTATAGTAAATGATAAATGTAGATTATGTAATATAAGTAATGAAACCATAGACCATATAACAGGTGGATGTAAAGTATTAGCAGGTAAAGAATACATAAATAGGCATAATAATGTAGCAAAACAAATTCATCAATACCTAGCACTAAAATATAAACTAATTGATAACAAAGTACCCTACTATAAATATTCCCCCAAAAATGTATTAGAAAATAGGGCAATAAAATTATACTGGGACCGCGACATTATCACAGATAAAACAATACATTGCAATAGACCCGATATTACCCTTACCTTTAAAGACACAAAAACAACCTACCTAATCGATATCTCAATCCCAAATACCGATAATTTAAAACAAAAGCATTTTGATAAAATTCAAAAATACTTACCTCTCGCAGATGAGATGAAAGATATGTGGCATCAGGATACTGTACGAATCATACCTATAATATTATCATCCACCGTTGTAATACCTAAAAATCTACATGTCTCGCTAATGGATCTTAATTTACGTAAATCTATCTTTCTAGAAATACAAAAGTCGGTATTATTAGATACTGCCTCAATAACTCGGCGGTTTCTAAATTTATCACCTACCTTATAAATTTTATTTGTAACAGCATAATGAGAACCAAGTTACTTGGCGTATGCCCGTACTTGGCCTCATAAAATTCACCGGCTAAAAACCGAGCAAACGGGAACCATTTACCCCTTAAATAATAATAATAATAATAACAATAATATTAATAATAATAATAATTCATTTATTGCAAGAATGTAGTACAGATAATATGGTAATATGGTAATACAAATACAGTTCAATTACATTCTACCGTCAAGGTGTGCAACGTCAGTAGCCTAGCCTAGCATGCATTTAATATGTTTCAAATAATAGTCACAATTAATAGACACAAATAATAGACAGATTATTGAATTGATACTAAAACAATGATAATAATAATTTAAATATTAATGTCCAATAAAATTAAATAATGTACATAATAAAATTAAATAGTAAACATATTAGAATATTACGTATTTAATACTCTCACCATATATTTTAAAATTATAGCATAATACCGCTCCTCGTGAATATCAGTTTGGCCTAATGGTTAGCTGGTAGAGAATGCTTTAGCATTAAGACCAGGTTATTCGAGCGAATTAGGTATTTCTAGACCCTAGATGCATAAGGGCGGAAGTCCATTTTGCCAACTTTACAGGAGAGACTAAAATAAAATTGAAATTTAATCGGCAGATATTTTAATAACTACAAACAAAACGTTAATTATGTCATTGCCTATATTTAGCACAAGTGAGTACTTTCTTAACTTAATTATTAAAATTATGAAACAAAGTCTCTAAATTTGTTAAAAATGAATTTTTTTTAAAAAATGATGACATCCGACTTTATGACAAAAAAAAACGTATATTATTTGTTCAACAGTATTTTTATGTGCACATACGACTTAATGCCCCCAATTTTCGTAATTAAATGAGATTTGTTTTTCCAAATACAACGTTATGCCACAATAAAAAGTAAACGTTTTATTGAAACTGAATCAGACGTAATTGTAAATGCGACGTAATTTTGTTATATTATTTTCATCAAAAAGTCGGATATCCCATAACAACAAAATTACTATTCTTTTAAAATCAATTATAATAATTAGAATAATAGTGACAGTAATTTAAATAAACGTTAAAAACATTAAGATATTAATATTTTAATTAGTCACTTGCTGGAAAGTCTGGGACATTTCCGTTATGAGGAAGATTTTTATAGTAGGCATGAAATTCCTGAGGAACCCATGTCAAAAGACTCATTAGATAATTGTATTTATGAAAAAAATCGTGTGGACAGAGGAGTGAACGCTGAACATCTTTTATCCCAGACGTTTTTTTAGGAAATGTTTAGATTCGCGAAAAAAAAATATTGAAGAAAAAAATGTATGGAGCAAAATTGAAATATGCTTTTGTCTCGAAATTTTCGAAACTGTTAGCAATGAAACCTTTTTTAAATTATTGTTTTACATTTTTTTGATAATTCCACAAAGAAATTTTTCGCATTCACTTGCAGCCTTGGCCGTAATAACTTCAATATTTTTATTCCAACTATTTGCGACTATATAATGACTCTTGTAGTTGCGCGCATATGAACTAAGTAAATCTTTTGTATGCACTTGCAGCTTAAGAGTTTATGCGCAGTTTAACTTAAATATGTGATAAAAAAACACGAAATCACTACTTTTTCGTCTATTAAGTAATTGTTCATATCAACACAGATATCACATGACAAAACAACTTAATCATTGAAAAAACTGCAGAATTCTTTACAGTAGGTAGGTTTACTTTTTTAATTAAATTTAATACATTTTTTAAATTTTACATTAGTAATAGTACGAAAACAAGAATAATAAAAAAATATACATGTATATTGAACATACAAAATGGAAACTGGCACTTCTACAGACATCATATCAAGGAAGCCATTTGAAAATTTGGGAAACAAGCAGCAGAAAAGGCAATTGGATACATTATTCGACTTTCTGGAAGAGGAACTGGCTTTTGTTTTTGTCACAAAGCTTGGATCTAATGGCAAAAAAGTTCTTGCTCGCATCATTGATCACGTTATGAAGAAACTTGAAAGGTTGAAGATGTAGAATTATTTTTATTTAAGAATGAAAAGAAGGAGATTATTCAGGAAGATACTTGATCTTCCTACTTACTACTTCATTGGATCTATCAAAGTGGAAGTACATCCTACCTAAGTTGAAGCTTCCGTCTTACTACAAGTTGTTAGCAGCTAAGAAAAGGTTATCCAGGTGCCAGAGGTATTGTAATATCAGAAAATGGAGTGAAGGTGAAACTACAAGTACTTTTATATGTCACAATTCGAAGGATTTTGCAAGTCGTTGGAGATGATGAAAATATTTCCAGTGGTAACCTGAAGCTGACAAGCAAATGGGTATTCGATAAGTCTTCAGCACAGAGAAACTATAATTAAAGATGTGAAATGGCAGACTTCGACGATTCCTCTGTGTTCATGACGAGCCTCGTTCTTCTGAAGCTAGAGGCTGGAAATGTTGTTATTTGGAATCATCCAAAGCGATCTTCATCTTCAAAATTCAAAATTTTATTGCAGACCTATAAAATTTCAGTTTGTGAAGGAAACTACTGACTTTGTTAAGCAAGAAATACGAAATTTACCTATTTCAAGTTGCGGAAACTTGGAAGTTACTCATAAACTGAGTCACAGATACTCCATCTGCAGCTACAGATAAATAATCTCCCTCAAATGTTTTGAAGACCTATGCGATTGTCAACACTCCATACGTGGATTCGAGTGGAGTGCACGAAATGAAAACAAGAACCTGAAGAAGTTTCGAAAGAACATGGTGCAGTCTGTCAATATCGATGGATTCCATGGATACTACAGGGAGACCGCTGTGCTCTTTTTATATCACTCCCCCTGGTAAAACGTGCCTTTCATCGTACACAAAACACAAAATGCCCATCGAAATTTTGTCAGAAGAAGCAGCAGAAGCAAGAAATAAGGACTTCCGAAATATCAGAGAGCGGCACACGAGGAAAACAGGAAGATTGCAAAATAATGAAGACATTATGCACAATTTTTTGATATCTTCAGATCCCTATATATCTCATCTGAAAC
Organism: Hesperia comma; assembly: GCA_905404135.1. NCBI lineage: Eukaryota > Metazoa > Arthropoda > Insecta > Lepidoptera > Hesperiidae > Hesperia > Hesperia comma. The sequence continues at coordinate 8,046,476 of FR990028.1, read as the reverse complement.
CCAAATATACCAATGTGAATTCATCAAGTATTTTTCCAGAAACTTTACAGTTATTAGTTACAGAATAAGTACTAGAAGTTGAAGAAGAAGTATAAATGGAAATTGATGACGAAGCTCCACGAAATGTGATTATGTTGTTCTGTCGATTTTAACATAGTATTATTACTAAAAAATAAAATTTCAGTGCACGTTGAACTCATGTTTTCGTCAAGCCATCACCAATGATAATGCCCGATGTCGCTAACTTTTGCGCGCAAAATTTTAAATAGTTCACATACATAACGATTTATTTTCACATCGGCCCACCGTTACATTTACAAAGTTATTGAAATAAAAGGCATAAAATCGTATCTCTGTATCTGTTCTGATATTATTCAAAGGGATCTTAGATGCATTATGTCGGAAGTTTAATTAAGAAGAATATTTTATATAACTGTTTGGGCCATAAAGGCGTAACTCCTGTTACGTAGTTCTGGCGCGAATAAAAGTTTGGGGCATAAGGGCCAAATTTACAATCCATCAAATGAAACATGGAGCAATGTATACGCAGAGAGACGGAAGTGAAAAAAAAACCTTTTGCTTCCAATGATTTTTGAAAAGCTGTTAGAACCGACATTATGCAGTAAATTATCTCAGGCCAGGAAAGGGATAGAAATACCATTGTTAGTTGTATAGAAAGAGGAAGAAGAGCTTTTCTTTATGGAACAATAAAAACTTTTTGCCAGATCTACACATCCGCCCTTATGCATCTGGGGTCTAGATTTTAGCACTCCTCACCCCTCGCAAGCGAATCTATGCGAGAGCGCGTTTTGAATGAACTCTCTGACCCCGCGCGGCAAAACGTCGTGCGTCACAGTATAGTTAAATCAGTATTATTATACAGAATATAATATAAACATTGAAATACAAAATGTAAACACTGTCTTTAGAATAAAACATCACGTTGCATAATGATTCTTTATTTAAATAAAAAAGTATTTTTATCTATTACACTCTAATATTGACTGTTTTGAATCAAACCATTTTGAAAATTTTAGAATAATTTTTTACATGCTCCTGAAACGAGGGAGAAAAATTATATTGTTTTTCGTCATAAAGATCATACAATTTGGTCCTACTTTTGAATATACCTACAGGAGCCCAATCACTAAATTTACAATTTTTACTAGCATCTAAGTATCTAACTTTAAATATTCGGTTAAATATTCGGATTGAGGCACTGCAAAATACAAACACATGGTTGTATGTATATTTTCACAGTTATACATACCTACTACTGTCACCGACCTAAACCTTAAGTGATACCAAATATTAAAATTACTTCAATGCTGTATACGTGGTATTTGATATATCAATTATGCTCAATATATGTAGGTATAACATCGATGGCAGCAAATAACATAAAGACATCTGCAATTTTGCCAAAATCGTTTTTTTGCATAATTCAACTCAGAATTCTTTGTTCTATCTTGTGATATTTTTTTTTCTCGAAAAATGTTGTTTTTTACACCAATTTTTTAACGTACAAAAAGACATCTGCACTACTTATTTAAAATTCGACAAAGTACAAACGGACATATACCATTTGTCCTTGTGTACGTCGCGCAATGCGGCGGGCCAGCTGTCCTTACGAAAATAACCTGCGAAGTCTCGAGGCTCTTCAGCAAGAAAAAATGTCTGATGATGACTGCTTGCAATTGGAATAATAAAATAATTGAAAATTGAATCCGGAAGTGACATTCAACCAAGCCACAAATGTAAAAAATATTTATACCTTTTTTTTCTATCTTTGTTGGTGTGTTTGTTACTTCGTGTTGCGTAAACCGATTTGTATGATTCTTTATTTCCTTGAAAGCTGGTGCTTTTGTTGAGGTCCCATATAAATTTGAGCGACATCTGATGAGTAATTTTGAATTTACTTGAATAATGTGTATTACACATACACACCTTACACATTGTGTAAGGATCTTTAAAAGTGTGTATTTATGGTTTTTTCCTAATAACTTTTTATTGAGTTTTCAGATTTTTATGATTCTCTTTTTATCTGAAAGCTGGTATTTGCATTGTGGTCTCATATAAGTTTAAGCGGCGTCTGACCAATGGTTTTTGAATTATCCTTAATAATTTTTATGTATGTATGTTACCTCATATCTTACTACTTAGAGTTCTGATTTTAATCATTCTTCTTTTAGTCGAAAGCTGGAGCTTTAGGTTAGGTCCCGTAAAAATTTGAGTTTTGTCAAACGAATAGTTATTGAGTTACTTATGACACTGATACAAAGATGATGATTATGATACAAAGTACTGTTAAAATATAATTATTATTAGTAGTTATTACTTTTTAGTTACTTTATATTACAAATACAATTATTAACAAGAATCACTAAACTTTTTTTTTATAAGACACCCTATAACTCAAAATAGTTTAGGTATATCTGCAATTATCCAATAGCTTCAACGTAAGAATGCCGAAGTAATGTGAGACAACTACATTATTTAAGTGAAAATAATAATTATATTTGTTGTTTTGATGAAATTGGTTTTATCTGATCAATAAAAATAAAAATCAATCATTAAATTAATAAAATAGTTAAAGAATAAATAATTATCAGGTCCCAAGTAGGAACGAATATATGGCAGTTGACTCAATTTGCTTGTTTTCTTGATCGAAGTAGAAAAAGATATCTGCCGTATTTTTAAAAATTAAAGAATTATTATAATTTACCTATACCAAATAATAGTTAATATTGTAATAATTTACTATTCCAAAATCGACGAAGATGTCTTTGTAATTGTAGAAGTTATACCATTTTTGCACTAAAAACGCTCTCCTGTTTGTTCTTTGCTGCCGTCGACATAATATATAGATTTTGCCGATCGTACCCAAATTACATTTTTCCTCATAGTTGTTATACCTATAACACAATCGCAGTGTTGACAAAATAAATACTTATCTTGGTTTAGTAAAATACCTAGTAGTTGCACTACTGATTTTTTTGTACTATGTCTATGTTATTGGAATACTACGAAAATACTTTTAAATAAATATTTTTAAATAAATTTTTTTATCTTTAAATTATTTATTTACAATGAAACAATGCACTATTTAAACTGTAAGATGAAACAAGTATTTAAATTAAATGAAATTTATATAAATGTGACGATGTATTGCTGCGGTCGTTTTTGCGAAAATCGGCATAGGTCTTGCTCCGACGATGCCTAGCGGGCGTCTGAAG